>JAPMOR010040746.1:420411-431002 GCA_026543865.1 Argiope aurantia | reverse complement strand
ATAAAACAATAGTTGGTATATACGATAAAAGGGATGAATTCAACTTCAAAATAACAAAACTATGTAACTACCATTCCAATCTAAACTCTAAAATTTTCAAAAATCTAATTTTCTCACAAGTTAACAGGATCAAAAGGGTTTGCAATAATAAAAATTCCTATATTGAGGCATCAAACAACCTCATTAATAATTTAATTAAAAATGAATTTTCTAAAAATTAGTGTAATGTCAATTTTTTAATTAAACAAGGTATGGTTTGGGATTAATCCTTTGGCTTAAATAAAAAATAGAACTTTCCTTGTATATTATATCACTCAATAGGTGGCGCTGCGAGCTTACAATTCTTACCTAAATTACCGTTAGCTTTGTGTTTTTAATAAGCGGGAATCACAATCGATAGCTTAAAATTTCCTTGACTGTTGAAGGCATGTTTTTGCCTTTTCGTTTTTTCTTTAGTGGTTTTTTTATGGTATTTTGGTGTTTATTGTTTTTTTGTTATTGTATTTTTACTTATTAGTGGTTTTTCTTCTAATTTGTTGTTTTGTATTTTCCTTTCTGTTAAAATCGTATATCTCTTGGGCCTAATTTCAGGGGATTTTCGGGTCACGAAAGAATCATTATTAGATGTAATTGTCTGAATTTCCTTAACAGAAAAAATCCCTTTTTTTGAATCCCTGCCTGAGGGTGACAATTGAAAAAGTCTTCAGGCCGGATTCTTTTTTTATATATTTTTTATTTGGTTTATTTGTTTTTCCTTTTAACTTGATTTTTATACTTTTGTATCAGTTCATCTGTGTTTTAGATGTAGCTGCATTTGCGCTCTCTAAATACTATGAAGTTTTTACCTGTTCCATTTTTGGTTTTTGTTTGAATAGGTAATAATTTTTGTTGCGATTTCGAAACCGTTTCGCTTTCATTTTAGTTTCGTTTTCAAACTATTTCTTACTTTAGATTGGTTACTTATATATATATATGTATATATATAAATATATAACTCACCCCTCATCCATTCTATAGGTTCGAGATACTCGCGACATAACAAATTATGAAGAGAACAAAAAAAATTACGAGAACTGTGAAGAATTCCATTGCAGCTGTCTTTTAAAGTGAGAATGCAAACGATTTTTTAAAGCGCATACTGAGAATTAAAAATTGCAAAAGAATAACTATTTTCTGTTCGTATTCACATTAAAAAAAAGAAAGAAGAAAATAACTTTTAATTATAAGCTTAACTTTCTTTATTTAATAAACTTTTAATTATAATAAAGAACAAAAATTAAAATCTTTAATCGATATTTTTTTTTAATTTAACATTTTTTATAATATAGTTGTAGTTTATGTACAACTCAACTATTACAAAAAAGCAGTAAACAAAACAGCAATAAGGTTGCTAAAAGAGCGATCCGATGGGTTGCAATATTGGCGACAAACTCGGGAGCACACAATTCTTCACTTTTTCCGCCCTTTTTAATATGGAAGCTCAGTCGTTTAAGAAAATCTTTTCTTTTCTTTTGAAGTTATTGCATTTTCTTTCACTTTTTGGCTTCATTTCATCTCATATTTTAAAATTAAAAAATTTAATGCACACCGCTAGTATCTCGTATGTCTTTTATTTATTTAATTTTTAGTTTAGACTTATTTTATTTCATGGATAACTCTTCTCATTATAATATATTTTGTCGCACCAACTTAAAATTCATATTTTATGAAAAAAGGCAACGGACATTTTCTTTTAACTTTCGCGGACTATATTATGATTTTCCTAATTCTCAAGTAAATGACTCGGACATTAAATAGACTCTTTCTTTGTTTACCTTTGATAAAAGAAGAAAATTACGCGATTTAATATTCAATTATATCAATAAAAACAGTTTGAATTTCATTGCAACATTGAATTCTATTGTTGAAAATCATGCAAAAGAAAAAGAAAAAAAAAAAATGTTTTGCAAAGTTGTGACAGTTTAGGGAAAAAATGCACAACTTAATGAGTATCATGAAGGAGAGTTATTTAAAGATATGTGAAAATAAAATTTTTTGCAATATTTTCGGGAGTTTCAGCGGAGAAGAAATATTGGCTTTATTATTTCCATTTATGACAAAGGTGCGCCTGATGCGTTGGTCAATAACAACAGAATTGGGCACAGATGCCTTTTGGAAGAAAAAAATGCTCCTTTCGAAAATATCTTTTTAAAAAATTTCAATTCATAAAAACTATGTAGAAGTTTGGCGTTTGTTTTAAGCTCAGCATCCACTGCAATCATTTATCTACAGTGGAACCTCGCTCAACCACTCCGATTCGTCCTCTCGTGAAATGAAACAATTCTTTCCATAGAATCAATGCAGAATAGGTTACGCGTTCTATTTTCCTAAAAATTACTCAGATAAATTTATAACAATAGAATCTATGAATATATTTTAAATGCTACACAGAAATCGTCCTAATCGAATGACAATAATCGAACATAAACACAAATGTCTAAGATTGGTTCGTTGAACATTTTCATAACTGCGCTTCATTTAACACTTCGGTTTAAGAAATAACAGAGCTGCAAAATGTTGTTATAATTTCTCAGGTGCAGACCATCAGCCAGAAGAAAGACTATCTACAAGCAGTAGAGATGATAGAAACAAACAACAAATAAAGTTTATACGAGCGCAAAAATAAGCTCAAACACCGCCCAATGGATAATCGCAATGATTTTACCTGCTGTTCTAAAACTATTACTACTCTATTCATCTTCCAAAACTAATATTTTGAAAAAATGGTATCTGCAGTACTTAAAATAATTTTTAAAAATTCCTTTTTAAAGATATTCATTTCATTTCCTTTTATTTTTAATATATATTAATTTACTTTCGTTTCAATCTGAAACAATGTTATGATAAACGATTTAATTCATCTATTAAAATATGTATTCAATCGCATGCTTCTGTTAATGTTGGATTTAAGATAGGAAAGACAGTTATTTCTAATATATACTTTTTTTTTACACTCATCTATAGATGTTTGCCTACGCTTCAAAATTTGGCGAAAAGGTTATTGATAAATGAATTTGTTGCGATCATAGCTTCAGCCTTATTCGGATGATGCTTCTTAACGTAGTTTTCCACGATTACACTAGATGGTTGATACGATACTGAGGCAGTTACCCTTCTGACGAAATCTCCACAATTTCTTGCAGTGGTATAGAATGCAGCTTCTGGCTGTGCTATTCTTTGTGCTCGCAAGTTATTGAAATATTTCTCCCTCATACTGCAGTGGGAAACCACTATCTCCATTTTTTGACGTCAAATTTTACAGTTTCGTTTTTCATTTCAGTAATATATACTTATAAATAAAGCTCAATGTGTGTGTGTGTTGGCGCTCTACAGGCCAGGTCATTTGACCTACAGCTACCAAATTTGGTACATGTATACCTTAGAGGTCAGGAATGTGCACCTGGGCCCCTTATTTTGAATTTTTAATTAGAATTTTAATTATTAATTAAAAACTAATTTTCTCGCCAAAACATCTTCCATTTTCCCCACCGCCAAATGAGTAAGGCTTCAGTTTTTTTCCCCAACAGTAATGAGGCTAGGGCTAACATTTTTCGCCCGATTATTTCAAACGATTCTATTTATTTTCTTAATGTTTGATGCATTTAAAATTAAAGATTGTTAATGAATAGATCTTTCAGATTCATTCTGAAGTACTTTTGAATTAAAATAACACAGAATAAACGAAATTAAAAATGTCTAATCTGCATAGCGTTACCCCAACTGGCGTAGAAAAATTCACGCATTTGCGTTGCCGTAACTGGCGTTAAAAATTCACGCCTGCGCATTGTGTTCTGATTGTTGACAATATTATCAACAGATGATTCTTGATTTAAATTATTTTTAGGTTAGTTGCATGCTTTTGTAATTAAATTGTATTTATGTCATCTATATATTTTTTGTATATGCTTATAGTTTTAAGTACAACGTTTTTTAAGTAGTTTTTTAAACCTGTTTTCGACCGATTATTTTAAACGATTCATTTTATCTTCTCAGTGTTTGATGCATTTAAAATTAAACATTGTTAATGAATCGATCTGTTCGTGATGAATCTGAGAAAAGTTTGTTGACCAATTCTTGAGATATTACATAAATTAAGAAAGGTATTCTTTAGTTCCCATAAAGTTTAAACGCTCAGTGACTCTGTTACCAGTAATCATATAAAAAAATGCTTTGTTTCAGTAAAAAATATTATTATATTAATTACAGATTAATTCTTTCCACTTTAATTTAAAGCATAAATTCTACGGGAGCTAACAGAAAATTAGAGAGACACATGTTACGTTATGACTGAAGGTCTTTATAATATTATGAGTGAATTATATGACTATCAAAATTTGAAGTTTTAAAATATTTGATGAAGAATCTATTAAAGTAGGAATTGCGTAAAATATTTAATTATTAAAATTTAAACGAACATTAAAATTGGCGAACCAGCTATTCTCCAAAGGCGGCTAGTAATAATAATAAAGAAACACGTCACCAAACAAGAGTTAAAAACAGACCGAAAGCCGAGATACATGCAAGATTCTGCATGTGATGGTGTCTGTTACATTAGTATTTTGTCACTGTATCTTTTTGCATGCACTGTTCTTTCCATGCAACACAGAAAAAAACAATTTTTATCTTCAGATTTTCTTGAAATTTTGCACAGCTGTATCATTGGTATAGACTTGGAAAAATATGAAATATCACTTAGATATATCAAGTCGTTTATGAATTTGTTTCATAGTTAAGGGAATTGTTTCTACTTTCGATGTGCCATAATTCTTGCATTTCAAAGTTGTCATAAATAGGGCTTAAAACAGGGAATAGCATTTAAAAAAATATATGTACAACCTTTTTGAATTGTTCATTGAATTTGCTCGGTTCAGTTACCATTTTAAAACATATTGATTGCTCTTTCCTATGATGTCCAACACCACATAGGTTCCGATAAGACAAAAAAAAAAAAAAAAAAATTGATAATGGCTTCATTGTTTAAAATTTAAATGTATAATTATGATGTATAATTAATGATAAATAAATTGTTTCAATAAGATAGTGGAAAATAGTAGATGGAAATGCAAGAATTATGGCGCATCGAAAGTAAAAACAATTCCCTTAACTATGAAACAAATTTTTTGTTGCTACTGCTGAAAGTTCTTCATGAGAAGGTGATAATGACACTGTCCAAAAATTATGCTTTCCAGATGTTCAAGTAGGAGAAAAAAAAATTAATAATTCTAACATGTTTACGTGGAAGTTGGAGCAATGCATAAATATAATGCATCAAACTACAAGGTTAGGCAATCAAAAAGAATTCTTAAAGAAAAAGGCCTTTTGAAAGATATAAATTTGAAACTAGGGAAAAGCTTGCCAACAGAGACAGTTAGAATTGCACTTTCATTTTATGAGAAAGACGAAATGAGTAAGGCAATGTCAGGTATTAAAGACTGTGTTACAATTACTGAAGCAGATGGAAGTAAATCAAAAATTTCGAAAAGATTCACAGTAACTTTAAAAAAGCATATAAACATTTTCAGGACATCATAAAAATAAATTTCTCTAAATATGCTGAATTGACACTTAAATGTAACGTGTTAGCCGGTTAGCTCTATCTGAGTGTGCATTTTTTACCAAAACATGAAACAAATGATAGAAAACACTACATTGAATATTGTAACAAATAATAAAAGGCAAAATTACAAGCATCGTCATCCATCCTCTTTAGATTACAACATGGGAACTGTCCTGATGATATGTGAAATTTTGAAAGAATCTTTTGCTCATCATTCAGCTGGAAAAGTACATTTGTGCCAATGGGCTGCAACCTAAATATTTGGGAGAAAAATTGAGTGAGCAGCAAGCTGTCTTCTTTAGTTCAGCGTGATTTCGTTGTCAAGTGGTTCCTTAACTATAAAAAAGAAAATATGAAAGAATCAGAGTTCATTGCCATCTGTGATTTGTCGGTCAAATGCAGCATAATCTTACAAGATAAAGCACTGGACAATCACAATCCAACCTTTAGTTATATATTTCAAAAAGAAAAACAAAATTCAATGACGTGATTCCTTAGAACACAATACAGTTGCCTTTTTGAATAGCTTTATACTTTTCCGCGATCCTTTTGGTGTCGCACAACATTATGAAGATATAGTAGCATGTTGCTGGTACTCTGTGTTAATATGGAATCCTTTGTTTAGTACACTGAATAAAATGACGCAAGTTCCATATCTATGAAATTAAAAATTTAAAGAGGCTGCCATTAAGGCCAAGTTACATAAAGTATTCGTTTAGCCTTGACGAACCAGCTGGTGAGTAAGAAAAATGATCTGGGTTACCAGTTTCTATTGTAAATATTGTTTTAAATATTCTTCATTGTAAGATTTAATATTGCTGTTTTCATTTTTACAACAGGCGTCTTTTCATCTAAAAGCTTTCTTTTATATCTTTGCAATAAATATTTCTTTTATAAATTTCTATTCAAGAAAAGATAAAAATAATGTATGTTTATTAATTAAAAGCATTCAATAAATGCCACGGTGATAATAATTCCTTTAATCTTCTTAGGTTCGTTTTTATTTTATGGAGGAGGAGCAACAGATAAAGAAAACTGCTGCTTCTGAAAAAAAAAAAAAAAGTGTGTTTAAAAAAATACTCCTTACAATTCTTGAGCAAGAAAGCTGTAAGGTGTCCCCAAGAAAATAAGCACCACTTTAATGAATACGACTTTTTTTTTATTTGCGCGTCAGAATCATAAAAACAAAATTAGATCTAAAACAACAACTATGGTCTGATTCCTATTTTGAATTTGTCTGGTATCTGGACCTTCAGCTTATAATCAGGTGTCCTACCATCTTCAGCAATTTCGTACAATAGGTGCTCCGATAGATTCCGATACACCACCTCCATCTTGGGCTCCTCTTGGGGGTTCTTCTTCCGAGCGATCTCGGCCAGCACGGGAGGCAGGGAGTCATACTTAGGAAGGATCTTGACCGTTTCTTGCGACTGATAATTCAGATATTCATCCTCATCCTCCCTGGGTATGAGGTGCCAGTCCGGCAGATAAGTAGGATCTTGGATCAGTTTCATGCCTTCCAATTTTCGACCTAACAGAAAAATGAAAACCTGTTCAGTATAATCACTCTTACCTATATAAACAATAGAGTAGATAAACTGCCTCACAAATAAATTTAACACCTGGAACAGCAGCGAGTTTTCATACAAATTTCATTTCTACTAGCCGCCTTTGACGACCATCTAGTTTGCCCTCATTATTGACTTTTTAAGGTATTCAACAATTAGTATGGAATGCATTTGTTAAAATTTCAGTTTATTTGATATTATTTAAAAATTTAAATTTAATTGAACAAATTATTGCGGGCACAAATTAAAAGTGCAATTGTATATCTTACGTAATAAAAACGGGAGTGAAAATCCTAAGAACCAAAAATCCTAAACACCTTAATGTCCAAAAAATGATTTTTTAAGTATTGGCAAAAACACGAGAATGAATATTTGGACGGAAGATTTTAAATTTCCTTATAATATTAAAAGCATCATAAAAGCTTGAAAAATTTATTAAATACTGAGAAAAAAAATTGCAATGAAATCGATATTATTAAATAAATAATTTTTTTTAGTTTTAAAAACTGTGTAAAAATGATTCTTGTGAGATTAATAGTTTTGGAAGATATAGTCATCTCTTTCCATATATAAGTCATAGCAATTATCATCTAGGGCCGTTAAGCCTACTTTCGCGTTCGACTGCACTTTGTTTGATGACTATTTCTTGATCTCTTTTACGTCTTCTTTCCTCTGGCCGAATAAGATGTTTGACATGGTGAGGTGCATTTATAATAATACTTTATTAATAGATAATTAATTAATAAAGTGTTGAACTAAGTACTGCTATAAAAACGTTGAATGAAGCAATCTGAAACGTTCGCATATCGACTTGCTTATATTCTATTGTTGCCATTCTTCAGTCTATACTTATAATAAAGCTCAATGTGTGTGTGTGTGTGTGTTGGCGCTCTACAGGCCACACAATTCAACCTACAGCTACCAAATTTGGCACGTGTATACCTTGGAGGCCGGGAATGTGCACCTGGGCGTTATTTTTTCGAATTTTTAACTAGAATTTTATTTATTTAAAAATGAAGCGAAATTTTGACGTGTTTCTGCTATAACTGCCGAAAATGTTACCGCACAAAAAAGATTTTTACATGAAGTTAAAGATAAAAAATTTATCTTTTAAATGATACTACTGTTTTAATCTTAAAATTAAATTTCTATTTTTAGTGAATTTTTAAATAAATATTTTAACTATGTTTTTCAATAATTTTTTTTCGTCAAAAATAAAAATTAAGATTAAGCACGTTTCGCATTTATGGGAAAAAATTAGCTTTTTTCAAAGTGTTGCCATCCCATTGATTAAAGCTCTAACTGAAAATAAATTAAATCTTTTTGGAAATGAAATCTGCAAAAATATAATTTTCGGCACGTGTCTGTAGGAAATGAAACAAATAGGAAATATTCTTTTTTCTAAAAAATAAATTCAAGAAAAATTATTTTATGATCTTTTACACTCTCTATACAGGGTGTTTATTTAGTCCCAGATCCATTTTGATATTTAATGACTCATAAAATAATGAAGATGTAAACAAACTTATGGCATTTATTGATGGAATAACTCATATATTTTCCTTTTCAGGTTTGAATATTTTTACTTTTGTAAATATCGTCTGCGCGTGTTTTTAATTTCAGATAATTTCATTTTCCAGTCTAAATATCTGTACTTTTCTAAATATCGTCTGCTTATTAATTGCATTTTTCTCTCTTTTGTTTTTGGCAACTATTGAAATGTTATGTTTACTTTTGATGTGTTTGTTCAATGTAGTACTTTTGTATGTGATGTTTTATTCGAGCGGATATTAAGGAGAATGCATACACCACAAGAGAAAGTACAGATTTTATGGTGGTAATAGAGTTAATTTCCAATCAACTAAATCACTGACTTTTAAGAGTTAATTTCCAATCACTTAAACTGACTGATTTATGAAGATTTGAATATCACTATTCAATAAAAAAAGGATAATTTTAGATTTTCAATCGATCGCTTCAAAGAAAATACGCCAATCAGCGCGCAGGTTTCTCAAGATTAATTGGCCTAAGATTATGAAAATGGTGAGTTTTTCTAAATTTTTAACATTTAAAACTTCATAAATAAGTCTTAGTTGATCGTGGAAAATAGAAACATTCATTCCTTTATTTAAAATTTGGTGTGTCCAGAATATTTATCAGAATATGATACCTTACTGCATTAAATTTAGACTTCATAATTTTTGAAATATATTTATAGGCAGGAACAAAATATTATTATTTATTTCATTTCAATCCTTTTGAAAGTAAAACTAAAAACTGAATTTTATACTGAATCTCAGAAATTTTTGTTGAATTATTCTTTGAGATATTACATAAATGATGAAAAATATTTTGTAGTTAACATAAGACTTAAATACCGAGCGATTCTGTTTGCAATACTCACATTCAATAATAATAATAATTAATAAATAACAATAAAGATGATAAATAAAATAAAACGCTTGGTTTTATTTAAAAATATCTTAATATTAATTGCAATTTCATCATTTACAATTTAAATTAAAGTTGAAGTTGTGAAGGAAATGACAACCAATTAGCAAAATATATATAGTAAATTGAACGAAACGATCTAAACAGCATAAATTTGGTATGGCTATCAAAATTTGAAGATTAAAAATGTTTTGTTTGAGAATCTATTAAGAGACCAGTTACTTAAAATATTTAATTGAAAATTGTAGCGAGTGGTAATACTGGCGAACCGGCTGGTCGCCAAAGGCGGCTAGTAAGTAATAAAAGCAATTTCTGTCCTACGCACGTTAGCGTCATATTATATATATATTATTGTTACGAAATTTCCGGGTTCGTTTGAATTGTGGCAGTTATATGGTGTGGAGAATGCTCGATCAGCAGGCGGCAGTAGAATAAAAACAACGACGTTTATTTACACGAAGACACACAGGACAGCACAAAGACGACAACTATATACAGCACAGAGAAGGCAATTATCTTCAGCCGTGAGACGTGCAAAGAGCAGCACACAACAAAACTCTACTGCAGACAGTAGCGCACAGCTTAGTTCAGCACTAGCTTGACTCCGTCGCTGCTTTGCTAATCCCTGGAAGACCAGTTCTTCACCGTCGATTCCGACTACTCTTCTCTGTCGATTCCGACTACTCTTCCGTCGATTCCGGCGACTCTTTGTCGCTTCCGACTACGATTACTCTAGCAGCACAGACTGCCTCCTTTTATAGATCTCAGGAGGCGGGGCTAGAATCCTCTCAACCAATCAGGAATGTTCGAGGCGTATCTCAGTTCTTAATGGACGGATCGGGAAAATTCTCGATGTTTCGGGTATAATCTATTTTGGCGCCAAAGTTGCCAAGCTCTGGGATCTCCGGCGCGACACCCGGACTCCGTCCAATACAGATAACTGTAAAACTGTCTTTTTGATGATCTATATATATAT
>JAPMOR010040746.1:384668-420401 GCA_026543865.1 Argiope aurantia | reverse complement strand
TATATATATATATATATATATATATATATATATATATAGAGAGAGAGAGAGAGAGAGAGAGAGAGAGATTGTTTAATACCAGTCAAAATTATCTCAAATACTGCCATCTGATATAAAGTCGACGATTTCATATTCACTTCGGATGGTGCTAAGTGGACATCAAGAGAATGAAACAGATTAGATGTCCATATTCACCAGATCCTTAATAAATACTAAATTGCAGACAAGTCTTCACCCAGTGGTGGATTTTCGACTAAACAGCAGTCTAGAGCCCCTATATTACTAAGCACTATCCTTCCCGTCGGAGCTGCCTATGGCCGTTAGGCAGAGAGAGTGCCGAAATAGAATGATTTAATTTCTTAGTTATCAAATAAATAAATCTGTAAAATATATTATATCCATTGTAAAATATTAGGATAAAATTAAAAAGTATTATTGGTCAAGATTTTATATATTTTATAATGTCTGTTTCGTTAATTGCAAATGGCGAACAACTGCTTCAATAATATTGCGAGCAAACACGGATTTCGGGCTATTTGGTGCCATCATAAATAAAGAGAAATACATTTTTGCAAATAAAATAAACCATTAATAAATAAAAAAATATGAAAAGTCCAATTTATTGAAAGAGGGACCCCATATTGTGCATTACTATCACTGACTTCTCCAAGAAGTTCATCTACAATGATCATATGAAGCAATTTTGTTATTAAATGTTGGTATTTTTGTCTAGTATCGTATCTTTTAATAAGGACAAAGCAAAGTCGTAATTTTACTACTTTTTTTTTAACAAAAGTCTTTATTTTTATATCTGAGGAGGGAAAAATATTTAATAATGTTTGAGGAAAAAATTCGATTTTGAAGAATTAAAAAAGCCCCCCCCCCCCCCCCCCCCCAAATGCTAGTAGGAACTTACTTAAACATTTTGTATATTCCGTTGTAATAGATAATGCTGCCAAATGTTAAAAATGAGTAAAATGGTACTGCATGAAAATGAGGAGTTTGTTGTTATTCGCATTCTGACGTTATTAGCAAATGATTTAAATGCCAAAATGCAATTTTGAATTTAAATATTTCACAAATAACAACCATGCTAATGCATGTTTCACACAAGATGCAAAATCACGAAAGTGAAACGTACCAATTAAAGTGCGCGGGAATTCATGGATAATTAAGCTAAGTACTTGGGAAAGTTATCTGTAAGCACAGTTAATGCTTATAAGCATATGCGAGAGTAATAAAGGCAAAATAAAAAAAAAATAATAAAAAAACGCAGAAGATTAAACAGAACAATTAAAGTCTTCAGTGGAGCTTCGTACAAAAATAAAAGTAGAAATTGTACAATAGGAGAATTTTTTTTCTTTTTCTTTAATCTTTTAAGACTTCAAAAAGTGTTTTTATCATAACATCGACACATCTTCTCGTTCGATCAAAAAGCTACAGATGTTGACTTTCAATTACCCTCAAATGTAAAGAGCAATAGAATTGGAATAAGCTAGGCTTTCAAAAACATAGTTTCTTTATTGATTTTGATTTTGAAATTCCGTGAGAAAAGTTCTCCATTCATGAAGTATTCCTTTTCAATGGTGAATATACCAGCTGTTGACTAGCGGTGACGTTACACTGATGTATTAAAAGAAGTTGTATTATTTTTAAAGCAAAAACGTCTACAGATGAATGCGATTATATTGCCGCATTGAAAAGAGGCAGTCGACTCTCCACGGCCGAATGGTCATGGCACGGGTCTCTTAATCAAGAGATCGTAAGTTCGAATCTTGCTAGAAGCAATGCGATTCACAGTCCGTGTAAATATTCAATTCCTTGATTATATTTTTTCCTTTATTTCATGTTCCAGAAGATTCTGTACATTTCTTTAGTTTACCAGACAGATGTTCTGGACTTTTCTTACTGTCTCCAGAAAAGTATTCTGGAATTTTCCCCTACTACTATAAAAGCATAAGATTTGTCAGTTACTGTGTTCTCAGTTCAGAGTTGAGTTAATAAATTGGTTTAGCTCTACTTCTGGTGTGTGTCATTGAGTTCCACTACTTGACAATATATACGCAGGGTATTCCAAAGAAAATGGAACAAGTGTTTATTTAACTAAATATTGCAGTTAGATGTATATACTTCCAGTTACAAAATTTCATTAAATAAAGTGGCCAATTGTATGAAAATACTTCTGTGAATAGTAAAAAAATTAATTTTGATATATTCCCCATAGTAAATTTTACATCTTGCATATATCTATGTAAACACACAGTTGAACATTCCTATCTATGAAATTTGTAAAGATACTACTACTATGTTTTTTTAATTTGGGAGACTCATTACAAATTCATATGAAAATAATTTCAAAAACATTAATTAATACAATAAAGAAAAACTGTCATATGCAAATATGTATTTAGAAGTACTTCCAGGGTACGTAGTGAAAAACTGCCGCAAAAATTAAGTACTTTTAAGCACTTTTTAAGCAACTTAGCCCCCAAAATTAAGCACCTTTGTATAAGTATGCACAAAGGAACTGCGTATTTTCTAAGCGTAGTATTTTTTCCCTATTTTATAATAATGCATAGTTTTTATTGAAAAAAAATTCTTAAAAATTGATTTTAAATATTTATTTTTTAAAATTTTAATATTTATTTCTGTATTTGCACAACATCTTCCATTGTAAAATCACGCCTTTCTGAATTTGACAAAAGCATAGAAGTGATCATCAAAATGAGAGAAAAAAACCCCTATTAATATCAAAAAAATTAAGTCAACTTTTAAAAGATTAACAATAAAGATCTTTTCTTAAAATTAAAATAAAATATCAGATTTCTGAAAATGTCGATAGTGGTGTAGGAGCTCGGCATGACTGTATTTGTTTTCAACATGATCCAAGGCTTTTATATAGGCGACAGCAGTTAAGATCCGACATTGCTGGGGTGGAAAGAGTTCTATTCAGTCATTTCCATTGCAATCCCGAGGCTGTCATCACACAACTGCCATGAAACGGATGACGGAACCGAGTCATGTTCTAAATAAGTCCTTTTTAATAGAAAAGCGTTCACAAATGACCAGACTGAAAAGAAACTGTCTTATCGCTTCTTAGTTTTAAGTCTTTTTGGAACGTTCCTAATATTGAATGAAAACCTGCTTTTTAATTTATAAGCAACAATTCTTACTTTAAAGAAACGGTATACATATCATTTCCGAAGAAATGAAAATGCTTTGACAAGTCCTAGTTTTCATAAATAACGAAAACAAGTAAAAATCAGCTCTGCAGTGAGAAGTGAAACGGAAATAAATCAGCCAGAGCGTCTCCTCAAAATTTTCTCGCATATTACAGGGAAATGCCTTGTGGCGTACGTTACGGATTATTATCACTAGGAGTGAATGAAATATTTTTACTGTTTCTATCTATAGTGTGATCATTGGCAAGTGTTTTGGGATTCATCTTTGGCATGCGGTTGAAAGCATCCGAAAAGCAAATTTGGGGTTTAGACGCATTCTTCCCAATGGATTAAAACAAAAATTGGACTCAAAACTACACTTATCGTCACAAAATGACATACCAAATTTGCTATATTTTTGAGTTGTCGCGTTTACATATTTCTGAAAGTACAGTCGGACATGTGGGGAACCCCTTGTTGGATTTGGCACAACATTTGACAGATGTTTATACAATAGATACTAAATTTTAAGTATCTAGCTCTCTTCGCTTTGCAATTATCATGCTGACTTATATTCGAGCAGTCAAACAGATTTCCTCTGAACGGATGTTGCTGAAGATTTGATCGGGACCGCATATCAAATTTTATCCATCTAGCTCAAAGTGTTTCTTTGACACAGACAGACACTTTCTGAAAATGTGTTTTCAAATTCAAGGAGGTATGAAACGGGGAGATACTCGATTGCAATATTTTTGTTAAATTTGGTATACGGAAAAGTAAAAATGCCAATTGAAGCTTTTTCTAAGAAAGTCTTTCTTGAAGCCAGCCCGAGACAATACATCGCATTGTCCAAAACTAATTTCTCAAAATAAAAAAAATTAAAATTTACATTCAACCAATTTTTTTTTTATTATTCAAAAACTATGCTTTTTTAACCTTTAAAACGGTGTTAAAATAATGGGTACTTACGTATTAACGCCACCGCAGCTACAGATTCAGCGGTTTTTGCGCTAATGCACCAATAAAGAGCAATCCTGTTGTTCGCACACAGCAATGGGGCGTTGAATTTTAAAAGTGATTGGCGGCACTTAAAAACCGCCAAATCTGTAGCTGCGGTGGCGTTAATACGTAAGTACCAAATAATGTAATGCCATAATATGCTTTGATATTATGAAAACACGTTAAAATTCTATTTTTTAATTAAACTTCGAATTAAAAGTTTGAGAAATCCGTTCTTAGTGTGCCTCTAATGCCCAAAAAATAACTTCCCAAACTTCATGCTCCTAACTTCAATGGCTCAATGCTGGGCGTTGCTCAGGACAAGACTTTATATATAAAGAAATATTTTATAGGGAAAAAATTTCTACAAGAGGTATTAAAAAAACCTTATAAAATGATAAAACCTAAATCCTAATTTTTTTTTTTTTTTTTTGCAAATTTTAAGTACCAAATAAATCTTTTTTTTTTTTTTTTAAAAAAAAAAAAAAAAAAGTAAGATTAGTGAAACAAATAAAAATGTTCAAATGGATGAGGAAATTCGTGATATCATAGCAAGAAGATTCCGCGATTACAATCGCGGAATACTTTCACGGAAAAGACCCTTGGGTCTTCAACATGTTATGCAGAAATTAATACTTTGGCTTATCTTGCAAATTATCAACATAGTTTAGTATATGAACAGTCAATCTAGAACTCAATATTTCCAAAACCGATAGTGTGGAAAATATTTCAGCGTAGTACCTGGCATCCGTACCGTATTCGTAGCCTTTGAACAGCGCCACAAGCGAAGTTTAGAATTTTATAATTGGGCCCTACCATGCGTAAAATCAAATCTTTCTTTTCTGAGAAATGCAATTTGAACAGATGAATGGTGCTGTTATCGAGATTGAAATTATAAACTTTTAAGCATTTCTGATGCTTAGTGTTATCTGATCTTTTTTAAAAAAATTAATGAAAGTAATAAGGTTATTATTTCCCGATTCTACCCTTTAAATAATCTTTCGCGTTATGAATATTATAGCGAAAGTCTCCTTCATATATCAATCAGTGGTGTGGAAAAATGGTCTAAATCAATGTAAATTTGCCTTTTAATATTTCAGCAAATTTTACAGGTAAAAGTTTGCTACTTGGTGATCTGATAGATAAGTGAAGGAAAAACATGAATATATAAAAAATGTTATATAAAGCAGTATAGAAAGATTATTTTTCTAACTTTTTATTAACTTCCTCAGCTAGTCAAACTATTTTCATATATTTGGAATCTTATCAGATAAAACTTTGCAACTGGTAATATACACCGACGGAAAAAATTTTCTCATCCTTCAAATAGCCAAAAGGTCTGCTATTAAGAGTGTGTAACAAAGACATTTGCTTTAATTTCGAGCAGAGTTAATTGCAACCCCTTATTGTTATAAGCTTTTTAATGAAGTAATTGATTACTAATTTAAAAATGTACTCTATTAAGCTTTGAAAAAGCAATCTCTTTTTATAAACATTATGTAATAATGAAGTCCAGTGAAATCTGTAATACATAAATGACCGATTTATCGCCAAATGAATAAAGAAATCAAAATTAATTATGGGATCTTAAATTTTATATTTTATTTTCACAGTAACTCAACTTTCACTTTACAGATCAATTCTAAATATTTTTTTTTCAACACCTTTCATTAGTATTCTGTATTCGAATTGCACTTTTTTTTTGTTAGTGTTTAACTGCTCCAATCTTATTTTAGTGATTAGTTTTAATTTCAATATCATTTACTTTTAATATTTATATCTAAAATGCAATATAAATAATATTTTTTTAAAAATGTCTTAAGCCTTCTGTTAATGTGCATGACTTTTGTTAATAAATCTGTGATCCTGTCTGAGACATTGTTAACAGTTCATTTATACGGGCACCTTTTCTAACACATATAACAACAAACTTCATACATGAAAGTCCATTGCAATAAGCCTAAATGAAGAATTATATGCTTTCCAAATAATTTTAGAAAAAGCATAAGTTTATTGCTATAATCTTAATTAGAAATAAAAGTAAAATTTTCTAATTTATATGTTAAATTGTAAAATGCAATGCATTGTATTCTTCGATTAGTCTATAAAATATATCATTCCAGACTTTCTCTAACTGCCTCTGAACTGAAATAATAATTCAAGCGAATCAATGCCCTCTAACATAGATATATTACATTTTCACATACATGCTCCATTAGCATTGACATGCCCAATATATACTTAAAATCTTATCGGAATCCTTTCAAATCCCTCAGTATTGCTTTTTCTAGGCCAAATAATTTGTTCCAGAATGAAAAGCATCCAGAATAAAGTAGTACATATTATCTTTAGGTACATCAATTTAAATTTCAAAGTTTGTCAAATGATAAATCTAATGTTGACAGAACTGTTAATGAATTATTCATTTTTAAAAATAGAGTTATTAGCTGTTATTTTTCCAATACTAATCTGAACTTCTTGTTATATAGTTGAAATTATTTGAAATGAATTATAATTTTATGTAAGGAAAGATTATAAAAAATGTACCAATATTCATAATTTAGTCAATATTAACATTTAAAAAATTATGTGGAACTGGCAAAAAAAGGCTGAAAAAGTATTAAGATGCTTTTTAATATAACAATTCATTATATGTTCCATTCTACTTAGGGTATTTTAATTGAATTTATTAAAGAATTGATTCAATAGGTGTAAAAACAATATATAAAATTCTCAAAAGATTGCAGAGCAATATGTTTAATATCAATGGAAAAATAATTCTTCTCATTTCAAAATGCCAATAAATAAATAAATAAAATAAGAATAATGCATTTAAATTGTTTGAAAACTATAAATAGCTAACATTCATCTTTATCTAATTTGTTAAAAACTTAAAACTTCAGGATAATTTTTTCCCCCTCAGTAATGAACTATGGACCTTAAATACCTCTGGCCATATTTTTAATAATCTTGCTTATGAATAACAGATAGAATTAGGTTTTTCTCAAGTAACCTTCCATTAATTTTAATTTAAAATACAACAACAACTGCCTTCACTTTGGACAGGAAACAACATTTCATGACTTTGAAACAATTAGTATGGCCAATCTAGTAACCTCTACTGAGTTATGAACAAGAGACAATGCCTTTAACTTTCTTTCAATACAATAAAATTTACATCATAAGAGATAAAATTTTGCCATTCATTATAGTTTAAAAATATTTTTTGTTTCCCGCAATAATTCTGCCATAAGTCAAGGGTAAAAAAATAAGTAATAAAAACACAATTTGATTTAAATAAGTAAAATTCAAACAAAAAGACATATCTTCTGCATTTAAAATAATTATAAATTTGGTAATAAAATTTTAAATGATTCGATTTACAGATTATTCACAAAAAATTCCTGTTTATTCATATTAGAGAAATATTTTTACTGACAATAAGGCTGAATTTGTGTGTGCGTGTTGGCACTCTACAGGCCAGACCATTTGACCTACAGCTACCAAATTTTGAATATATATATATATTTTGGAGGATGAAAATGTGTAGCTTGGAGAGAATTTTTGAAATTTCAATTAATTAAAAGTTAAACTGAATTTTGGTGTTTCCTGCAACTTTTTGTAAATATTATTGCACAAATATAAATTTTACATTTCAAAATTTAAAAAATTGTTGGTTTAATGATACTAATTTATTAGTGGCGTGAAGGTTTGGGGTATTTTGGTAATTTTTTTAATATATATTATATGTGTAAGCATTATTTTATGTGAATCAGAATGCAGTTTGAAGACAGTGAAGAGACTTGCTATTCCGTGACGTCGTTTTATTTCATTTTTAAGAAGCAGGCATATGTACAAGCGATGAGCACACAGAAAGACACAGAAAAGGAATGAGGAAAAAACTCTTGGAGATTTTATCCCTGGTCTTATATAACCTATGATTTTGATAGGGAAAACATTTCTTCATAGTGCAAATATATTACGATAGAGATTTTCGTTACACGCGCGGAGAAGGCAGGGGAAACACAAGGAGATTTTAAAAAAGAATTTGTCTCATCAGCGGTATTTTGCCTCTTCACACGGAGTGTGGGAAAGTTAAACTTTTAGCTGATTCAGCAATTTAACAAAGCTTCTCTTGAATTAATTAAGTAGAGACAGTGGAATTGTATCACGGAATAAGAGAATATTTTACAATAAAGTTACTATGGGCTAAATTAAAACAAAATCTTGAAAATTAATTAAACTGAAATTAGAGTTAAAATATCATTACAATTTCCCCCCACCGTAAGACTTGGAAGTGCATCAGGGCCCTTGACACACAGCCTTACCTTACAGTGGTGGTCAAGTAAGAAAAATTAAAATTTAAAGGCATATTAAAAGTGATATCCAAGTTTCCCTTACCTTCACATTATATAAACATTAATAAAGAAATCCCATTCATCATTTTATATTAGAAATATAAAAAAAAGACCATGTATTATAATTGTAAAAATGTTATATAAAAACCTTAACAAAAAACAGTAATAACAAAATATTAAAAATTAAATGATTATAGTGCACAAATGTATTCTGACTATCTTTCTCATAATATAAATGCACCTCAGCTGGAACTCAGCTATTGAATTTAATTTGGTGAGTATTGTCAATGATATATTATTCTTAAATTCTAGAAAGTCTGACTCAACAAAATTATTAATTTAGAAATAAAGTATTAAATTATTAAATATAATATCAATATTGTTATGATTTCACCCAAATGAAATATCGGTAGAGTAATGATTTTAAATTAATTATTTTAGCTGGAAATAAAACACAAGGTTCAAAACTTCAGGTAAAAAAAATTGGATATGAAAATAATACTTGCAGAATTGAAATATTTCCTATGAAACGCTTGGAACTGAAACTATAAATATAAGATTCAAAAATATGTAATGAAATTCTTGGAAATGAAAATAATACTTGTAAAATTGAATGGTTTCTTATAAAACTTTTGGAAATGTAAATAAATGTGAGATTCATATATTTCAAATAAATCAATTGGATATGATAATAATTGTAAAATTCAAAAATATCAAAACACTTGTGAATGAATGTAACAAATGCAAGACTCAAAATACTCTTATAGTATTTGAAAAAAAAAAAAGTATTATAAAAAATATTTATATTTTGTAAAAAACAAGTATTTGGACACAGTGATAATAGAGGGCAGCTCAATAACTCACAGAGGTGCAAAAATTTCCCCTGAGGTATTCACTACATTTGTCTAATTATCATGTGCCATTAATTATATAAGAATCTTAGTATGTTACTTTTTTCGTTCACAAGGTCTGTATGCATAATTTTTAAAAACCTTTGAGTTAGATAAATTTAATAAAATTGGGGAAATCATTTTTTCTTAGTTATTAATAGCATGCACATAAATTTCAAATTTGACAAATTATAAAATTATGAATAAATTTTAAATAACAGATATGAAAAAATTTAACAACTCAATATTTTAAACTAAAACTCATGATATTTTGAATAATATAAAAAGATTATTTGTAATTATATTATAATAGAAAAATGCAATTTAAAATCAAATCAAAAGTACAGAATAAAATTTTGGAATTTCACTCGTTGAGTCAGCTGATGGATGATTTTTTTTTAAACACTGATCACTTTTTGAAGAATAATCACTTTTTTAATTAATCACAAAATGCAATTTTAAGCACTGGAACTGGAGACTATGGCAGGTGAAGGAAAGCTATTTTTATATTGAGATGATAATATAACACACAAGTGATATTTTCGAAACCTGGTTGATTCACTTTAGCACTGGAGAACACTGGCGAGAAAAGCAGGCGATTATTATTGTGATGATGATATAATAAGGAAATGATGTTGATATCGGGATTATTCAGCACAGGTAAGGAGCCAGAAAATTTTTATGATGACAAGGAGCCCCAACTCATTGAGGATATAAGGAGCACTCCCATGACGATATGGAGCACAAGCACAAGGGTATTAAGTAGCAGTGTCGGATGAAGACACAAGTTCGGCACGGTACCATCAACGATGCGGTAACATGACGGAATGCAGGGGATTCAACGGGAACTGGATCGGACCCTGGATTACGGTTTGCGTGAAACGATGTGGCCGGAGGCAGCCGAAGGAAGAACTTCACCACGGAAACATCGCAGCTTGCGAATCTGGACCGAAGCAGTCATCTTTGGAGCACAGCGAGCGCAATGCAACGTTGGAGTCTCATCCGTCGATTTAAATTTAGTTAACTAGACAATTTTTCACAGGAAACTATCCTTGTCGACTTTTTAATATGTAAGCATTATTTTATGTGAATCAGAATGCAGTTTGAAGACAGTGAAGAGACTTGCTATTCCGTGACGTCGTTTTATTTCATTTTTAAGAAGCAGGCATATGTACAAGCGATGAGCACACAGAAAGACACAGAAAAGGAATGAGGAAAAAGCTCTTGGAGATTTTATCCCTGGTCTTATATAACCTATGATTTTGATAGGGAAAACATTTCTTCATAGTGCTAATATATTACGAGATTTCGATAGGGATTTTCGTTACACGCGCGGAGAAGGCAGGGGAAACACAGGGGGATTTAAAAAAAGAATTTGCCTCATCAGCGGTATTTTGCCTCTTCACGCGGAGTGTGGGAAAGTTAGACTTTTAGCTGATTCAGCAATTTAACAAAGCTTCTCTTGAATTAATTAAGTAGAGACAGTGGAATTGTATCACGAAATAAGAGAATATTTTAGAATAGTTACTATGGGCTCAATTACGATAAAATCTTGGAAAATTAATTAAATTGAAATTAGAGTTAAACTATCATTACATATATATATTGCTTAATTTCCAACAACAGATTATTTTATTGCTCTGAAATTGAAATCCTTTTCATAGTTTCATCAAACACTTAATTTTCTTCCATTGTTGAAATGTAAAGAATAATGATCCCATTTAATATCTGTGTTATTTACAAAACAAAAGTTACAATATTTTAAAATTTAAAAGATAAAAAAAGGCGAATATTTACATTTTTAATGGCATCAGGGTGTTACAGACTGCCTCCATTAGAAAGGTTCATGTACAAGATAAACAGTTTTAATTAAATTCTGTGTATTTTATACATGAACCTTTCTAATAGAGCTTAGGCAGGCAATTTGGATAATCATGATAGTTTGGTAGAATCATGAACATGGAATTATAAAAAAAAAAACTATTTATTTGAAATCAAATGCATCCAATACTCCTGGCTAACCAATTGAATCAACTAATATGTAAAAATTATTTTTCAAGGAAATACAGTAATATATTTATTTCTTGTATCATCATAAATTGACCTTTCAATTCTTTCTTTCAATGCAAATTCATTTTTTATTTTAAAGTTGAGAGTTTTGAATCATTGCAATGGCAGAAAATGTGTTCAAGACAACATTGATAATTAATATTCAGATCTTTTTATCAATGTAAACATATTCCATTCAATCAGAAGCATAAATAATGCCCATATAATAATATAGTATTGCTGAGAAAGCCATAAATTGGCCACCTTTATCATTCTAAATTCATCTGAATCCTGGAATCAATGTTTTGAATAAAATATATCATGCACATTCTCAACAAATATTATTGAATCAAGAAATTTGCTTTTCTTAATACCGATTAACTGTAAAAAGCTGATATATAATCTGAAAGGCATCTACTAACGATCAAGAATAACTCCATCTGTCTATTATTTTACACATTATATGGATATAATCAGAAATTCTGAAAAATTGAAAAAGAAACCAGATAAGCAAGGACTTTGTTTCCCCTCAGTAACAAATAGAGGGGAAAGTCCTGCATCCTTTTACCATAATAAAAATAATTATATTGGTTATATGGAAAATTTTGTTTAATGTAAACATTATATTTTAAAACAAAATTCTGAGATTTTTAAAATATTATTTTTGGTAACAGTCTTTCCTTTTCCCAAGGACATAGATAAATAATTCGCAGGGAAAATATGCAAGATCAGAACAAAATAAAAAGAATAATATAATTACCTCTAAATACTTCTTCAGCCCATACATTTCCATATACCATTTCCTACAAATAAATAAATAAATAAAAGTTAAATTTCCAACAATAATTGATAAAATGAATTTATAAACAAGTAAGTTATATTTCTAACTAGTTAAGATAGTAAATTATTATTTCTATAGATATGAAATATTTAGTCAGATATTTATAAATAATGGCATTTCAAAGAATAATCTTTTATATAAATACAAATACAGTATGTTACTACAACAAATAACTTTACGATGTACAAAAGTTAATGGTTTTGATAAGAAAGTACATAGAAAAATAATAATTATTCGATTCCTGTAAAAGTGCTTATCTTAATAACACAAACTCCCTCCCTCTTCAAAAAAAAAAAAAAAAAAGCACTTGCCAAAATAACAAATGCTTTAATTAATTAATTTTTATATATTCTAGATGACAAACACCCATTCCACCTTTCTGTATCACTAGCTAGTCATGTAAATTCATACAGAAATGGAATAATTTGTTCAATTTTCACACAACAGAGAATGGAACATAGGATATAAACTTTTTGATTAAATCAATGCTATTTGAAATCCAATACTATAACATCTGTTGCTTTATGAGGATCCACAAAGCTGTTATTAAAAAAACTGGCATCAGTCTCTCTCTCTCTTTTTTTACACATCTTATTTTTGTTTAATGATTCTTTGTAACTTGAGTGTCTCAATCATGAAGATCTTTGGTATGATTTCAATGTTGCTCTACCAAACCATTCATTGCTGGACGGTGTTTAGAGTAGCCACACAGGATTTCAGATAATTGAAAAATAAAAATAAATTGAGTGACTGATATTAGGACAGGAAGGGTAAAATTTTATTTTGTTGAACCAATAAATATATTTCTAAAAAAGTAATGAAATCTATCTTTTTATATGGTCCTCCTATCTCAATTATAACTAGCAATATATTCTTGATACTGTAACATTTTAAACAAAAAATATCCCACAATTCTTCTTTGATTAAAACTCATTAAGCTAAAAAAATTGGAAATCCTCATTTTAGATGAACTTCATGGCTAAATTCGAGATATCAAGATGAACTTTAGTAGATAATTCGTAATTTTCCTAAGAAGATATATTACCATTGCTTCGAAAAATATTTATAATACATAATTATTTTTTAATCAATCTTATTTTCTGTTCTTAATCCTATTCTTTAGTTGTTTCATTCAAAGAACAACTTTTAATTTGCATTTCATATGAGCACTTTTTGATCTGAATTCAGCAAAAAATTTCAGATTGTGTTTGAGAATGTAAAACATATGATATTACTAATAAAATGAGTCATAAAGAGGCCAACTAGTTATAAAAGGAAAAAAGAAAAGAAAAGTATTTATATTTTTAAAGGCAAACAATAATGTCTCACAGACCATAAACCAACTATCAACAAACAATTGAAAATGTAAAGCCTTCTTCTATAATACAAAATTTCAGCTATTTGTAACAATTTTTTCAATATTATCTTCGATGTTTTTTAAATATTTTTATTTATATGGTAAAGTTATTTTTTTATTTGAGTGATTATCTTTTAATTAAAATCGGGTCAGTATGTTAACACTTTTGTTATTCTTATTTACACTTTGTCTGCATAGCTGTGCACTAGGCCAAGAATTAACTATACAATTTATATTGCCTTGGATATAAAGACTAATAGTAAATTGATTTTTATTTCAAATCTATGAATTTGTTGATTATAATTAGTTTTTAAATATTACTTTATTTTGAATATTGCTTTATCAAAAATTACTCAAGTTTTTTCCTATGAAATCTTTAAAAAAATTATCAAACAAGCTGTATTATACTTCCATTATTATTTCTATGCAAACTGAATAGCTATTTTATACTCTTGCAATGAATATGTAAACTATTAAAAAAGACTACAAAGGCATTTTTCAAAACATTCAAACATTTTAAATTTTCAAATTGTTCCTAAAAATAAATTTGTTTAAGACCTCAATTTTGTTTAAATAGCTATAATCCAGTCAATTTTTGTCCTAAAATAATGGGATATTTTTTGTTGCATGTTTTGAGATAAACACTTTTTGAGACCATATAAAAAAAAAAATCAGAATTTGTAACTTCAGAAATACATTCTTTGACTCAAGCAACAAATAATTTTTTTCATCACTTAAAGCATTTTTTCCCCCAATTTGAACTATCCGTCTATTTCTAAAGTTTTAGAAATTAGCAATTGAGCCTCCATAATAATTGATAATCTCTCCCTCCCTCTCTCTCTATATATATATGTATGCATAGTAACCAATCTAAAGTAAGAAATAGTTTGAAAACGAAACTAAAATGAAAACGAAAGCGAAACAGTTTCGAAATCACAACAAAAATTAATTCCCAATTCAAACTAAAACCAAAAATGGAACAGGTAAAAACTTCATAGTATTTAGAGAGTGCAAATGCAGCTACTTCTAAAACACAGATGAACTGATACAAAAGTATAAAAATCAAGTTAAAAGGAAAAACAAAAATACCAAAAAAATATTAAAAAAAGACTGAAGACTTTTTCAAGGGTCACCCTCAGGCAGGGATTCAAAAAAAGGGATTTTTTCTGTTAAGGAAATTCAGACAATTACGTCTAATAATGATTCCTTCGTGACCCGAAAAATAAATAATTTTTTTAATATTTTTTTGGTATTTTTGTTTTCTCTTTTAACTTGATTTTTATACCTTTGTATATGTATGTATAGATATATACATACATACACACACACAATTTGAAACTAACTTAAGGAGAAAAAAAAATTACTGGAATCCATAACAAAATTTACTTTTAAATAATATTGCATTAAAAATTTTTTTTATAAGATTTAAAAAAAAAAGCAAATTACTAAACAGAATTTTAGAAATGAGAAAATGTGATGGATATCAAGTGATTGCTATAAAATATATATTTAAATTCTCTATTGTAATTTTGAAAATCTACAATTAAAGTATAATAAAAAGAAGTGCAACGAATAACAAATAAATATAAGAATAAATAGTGATAACTTTTTTTTCCTTTCCAATTAAACAGTGATAACTTCCTTTAAATATATAAAACAAAAATTAAAATTTTTTTAATCATATAAAAATAAAATATTAAATGGAAAATGTCAGCTAAACATTCAGATAAGCATTAAATTAAAAAAAAAAACCAAACTGGTATCATAAAAATGAAAATTAAGATGCATATATATTCATGTTGAGAAATTGTAATGAATAAAGCAATGAAATATGCGTCTGGTAAGGGAAATTATAAAATAACATACATTGATTTCAGAATCTTATTTGCAATGTATAAAAAATATTATTTCTAAACATTTCTCAAATTTAATACCAACATTTTGAATCTATAAATGCTGGATTTTGAACATTTCTTTAATCAGAGAATTAATTTTCAATGCTAGAGAAAGGAAGATTTCAGTACATTTCTATCAGCTTAAAAATATACAGAATGCAACAAATAAAGAAATTTCCCTCTGCAAAAACTCACAATTTTGTAACATACTGTTATATCCAGTAATAAAAGGAAAGATATATTTTAATTCTAGTTACAATTGACAATAATCAATGTTAAAGTAAATGAAAAATATCTAAATTTTTTTTCTCCCAACTATATACTACTATAAAATTTTTTCTACCAACTATATACTTCAATCCACATTGAAGTGGAGATGGAAAATTAGTTCTAAATAATAGTATCTAAGGCTACTTTTTAACAAATAATGCACTTTTGCTTTAAATAAAATTTACACAATAGAAGAGGAGATTTAGATTTATTATTATCAGGAAAACTTAACATTTTCTCATCAACTTCATTTTGTTTATTGAAATAAACTCTGCATTAAAAATCATAAAGTTAAATAATTTTTTTGGAAGAAAATATACAGTGAGAGTCAAAAGAAAGTAAAGACCCATGATTGATTTAGAAAATATGTAATTACAAATCTATTATTGACTTATAAAGTAAATATATACAATTAACTTATTTAAGCAGAATCAAGTAATAAACATTCAATTAAAATAAAATACATAAAGAAATAACTCAATTTTAATCTAAGAACATCCAATTTTATGCATAAAAAAAAGTAAACACTCATAACTCTTTCTCCTTCAAATTTTTAATTTTATAGATAATAACTTTTTTTCTTAGAGGATATTGATGTAAGTTAAAGCCATATATTCTGCCACAATTTATGTAAATTTCTAGAAAAATTTGGGAGATTTTGCGATGGGGAAACAAATAACACTAGAAATGAGAAAATCAATAATAAACTTAAAGGAAAATGGTAAGTCCTTACATGAAATGGAAAAAATTACTGAAAATAGCCATTGCACTGTCAAGAAAATTCTTGACAAATATTCCAAATACAAACAGATTAAAGATTTTCAGAGAACAGGAAGACCAAGATGACTTACTCATACAGAAGTGAAATCAGTAGCATGAGAGATCAAATATAATTCAGCCACAAGTACTGTTAAAATATCTCAAAGTATCTCTTAAAGATCAGTGAAGACAGCAAGTAGAACCACTGTAAGGAGGACTGTTCATAAACATGAGTTACATTGCAGATACCATGTAAGAAATCATTCATCACAAAATAGAACCAGAAAAAATGTATGTTGTTTGTCCAAAAGTACCTTAATAAGGATTTAGATTGCTGTAATAATATTTTATTTAGTAATGAGGAAAAAAACTGAATTATTTGGCACACAGAAGTTTGCAAAAATATGGAGACCAAAACATGAAAAATTCACTAATAAGTATTCAGTTAAGACAATTATACATGGGGGAGGGGGGTATTTATTAAGATCTGGAGGTGTATGTTTACAGCAAAGGTCAGTAATTTAGTATTTGTTGAATCTACAATGAACAAAATGGACAATCTAAATATTATTTAAAAAATGTTGTCCCTAGCGTTGTGAATTTGGGATTATCACAAAGCTAGTTCTTCCAAAATTCTAATGATCTCAAATAACATCAAAGATTTTAGAAGAATGTTAACTTAATTGTGTTGCAAAGACTTTGGATCATCTTTCACAGTCACCTGATCTATATCCCATTTAAAACTTAGGGGTATATCTTAAAAATATGTCTCATAAGGAAGAGTTAAAACAAACTAATGATAGAAAAAAATCCCACAAAAACAAACAAACAAAAAAAAAAAAAAAAAAAACTTGTCACAGCTATGCCTAGACAATTGAAGGCTATGATAAAATCTAAAAGATTGTAGACAAAATATTAATATTGGAGCTTTTATCGTTTTTGTCGGTTTCAGTGTTCTCCGTTTACTTTTTTTTTACGCATGAAATCTGATGATTTTCTGCTTTAATTGAATTATTTCTTTTTGCATTTTGATTTAATTAAATCTATACAAGTTGTTACATCCTACATGAATAAGTTAATAATTGTAAATATCTACTTTATATTATAAGTCAATAATATATTCGAAATAAAATATTTTTTATATCAATGATGGATGTTTACTTTCTTTTGATTCACTTTATTTGTTAGAGAGAGGATATTTCAAATTGAATTGCAAATTTTCAAAATATAAAATACAAGAAATATGGAAACTTCTGATGAAATTAAGAGAGAGTAACCAACCAAATTTTGTAATTTCAACTGATTAAGAAATTTTACTCAATTTAAAAATATTTATAACATAAAATAAATTTTTTGGAAGCATCCATTTCATGGACTTCATGACAGCAATTCTTATCTTTAAATTTTTAAGCATGGTTTTTTTTAAAAATAGTGGTATAAATGTCTACTTTGGAAAAAAAAAATGATAAGCATTATTTTATTTCCATATAATTCTTAAATTTGTATCTTATTAGATAAATCAGTATTTTTAACACTTAACTGCTCAGAATTGCTTAAATTTTAATTTTCATATTTTATTAGAAGAATAACAAATAAAAATCCAAATTACTTTCAATAAATTAGGTTCCTACTCTTTCGAAACATAATTCAAGTTTACATATTTTTAGAGTGCACACCACAACAAAGGAAATATATAAAATTTAGCACATTGAATGAATTAGTATATTAAAAGTGTGAAAGATTAATATTTAATTCCACTTACAATTTGCAATTGATCACACACAACATCGATAATATTTTGAAAAAAATTCTATGCTTATATAAAGCAACATACGACTTATAAAATGTAATGTTAAAACAAAATAATATGTCATTATATAAAAATAATTATTTAAATTTATAATATACTTCTAAATTGAACTTAATACAATGTAAAAGAACCTTACATCAAGTCCAACACCAATAAGTTCCCGCAAAGGCACAACTTTTCGAATGACGTAAAAAGATAATTCTGGATACTTTTTATAACTATTTCGCATCAGAACACGACCTATGCCATAATTCTTTAAATTATTTAAAATTTCAAAGAGATAATTGCCCGTATAAGGACTTATTTTACCAATTAATTTCACCGACATCTCAGAGCTATTCTTCCAATTTTATTTACACCATAAGCATTGAATTTAAGAGCACAATAGTCTGCTTTCAGCAGATATCGCAAAATTATTATCAATTTTCAATAATTGAAATTTAACGTAGATAAATAAATAAATGTGGAAATATTATTTATTAATTTATCATGATAAATTAATGATGATTGTTAAACACTTTTTACAAAGGTGTTTTGAATGATGAAAGGTGTTTAAATGAGAACTGAAATGAAAAAGGTAAACATTTCCGGATCCGCCAAAATTACGCGAGAAATTGACGAAATTAAAAATTAGAGATCGACCAGACTATGTCAATCTAAATTAGTACAATCACAGCACAACTTATAACACTATAGCCGACGATTACTATCCAATCTTCTCTTGAACCGTGCTCTTTGGTATAAACTCACTTCATCTGTCACGTATAACTTTATTACAAACACCTCACTCAAATGGTGCTACAGTTTGCATGCAAGTCTGGATCGTTTTGTCTCATATAAGACATGATGCATCCGTGAGACAATAGCCACAACTCTAAAATACAATACCAAGAGTCCAAATTCATGACGTAACATTAAGATCATCTTGTTTGGATCGATCACAGGTCCCCCAAAGTCGGATTATATGTCTCGGGAGTCTTTCGATAGATGCGAGAAATACATTTCGGAAACTTTCCGATAGAGTCTCGGCTAGGCAATCCAGGTTGCGAGGAAGACTCCTCAAATTGTTCGTATACAGACCCATTGATTTGTAGTGCGTCCCACATTGTAAAAGATTTTATGCAAGAAAGATAATGGAAAACTCTCAAAGGGTCTGAAGAATTTTATAATGAGAAAAAAAAATGAGAAAAAAAATCTTTTCATCTCTCGAGTGCATTGCTTTTTACTTTGATGTAAAATTTTTTGTATTCCAATTACAAATTCCATAAAAGATACTTTTTTCCGATTACTAATAAACAGTTTCAAACCGCAAAAATTACCTTTCCAATCTTGACAATAGATTGATTCAAACAAATGGGAGAGCGTTTGATGTAATGCATCGAACGCTTTTCCATTTTTCTGGGAGATATCAGTTAAATCCCATAACTAATCATGATTAGAGTTCATTTCTGAATCTTCAATATACTATCGTTCTGCAAACAAAATGAGATTATCGCATGCGTCCGGCGGCGTTTGGCTCATGAGACAAGCTATCCAATTTGTCCAACAGGCACAACAAGTGATGAACGCAACCACACTCCAGGAAGTGGAGCTCTTCATAGTTCCATAGTACTGAAATGTAAATTTCCAGTGAAATATGCATATCAATGAAACATTTCACTTTTGCAACAACTCTTTAAAAATTCGGAAGCACATGCCGAATTTGCACAGCGATATTAGCAGAAAGTGCATGCTGTGTATTTTGCATCCCCTTTTGTACTGAATTCTGAGTAACTGGCGCATGCGCAGAATACTTTGTGAGGGAGCTACTTTCACTGGCTGTTGGTGAATGATTTGCAGAGTGTACAAGATTGGTTTTAAAGAAATTAAAATATCCTTTCAGCTGCTGTAATCAATTTTTTCCATGTAACTTTAATTTTTGTAACTCCTTTACATAACTTTGGCTGCACACTCTGAATTTGCAACAGAACACAAATTGACTTTCAATCCAAATAAATCAAAAGAGAATTTTTTTTACTACTAATAAACAACTATATAATTATAAACCAAAGTTGTATTTTGATGCCCAGTCCCTCACATACGGAAAACATCCCAAGTACCTAAGATTCATTCTTGATCCTGAATTCAACAGTAACAGACATATAGACCATTTGGTTTGGGAGGTCCATAAGCGCCTAAACATCCTCAAATATCTAGCTGGCAGAGATTGGGGAGCTGATGTAAACACTCTTAGAACCACATATATTTTGCTAATAAGACATAGAATATGTTATTATGGAATTTATTCCTGTGCGTCTGAAACCAATCTTCATAAATTAGAACGCGTACAACTGAGTCCATCTCCAATGGATCCCATCACACGTGAACATTAGTGGTAATGAGGTCGCTGAGAGATTGGCTAAAGAGGGTAATGAGAATGAAACAGCGGCTGGCTCTTAGCTTACTTATCAAGAACTATACTCAGATGAAAGATCTAAACAATTTAATATGGCGTATTCTACCTGCGCACCTATGGTGCAGAGAACATCCCCTGGTACTCTGCTGGAAATCAAATGTGATTGCACTCCCAGATTGCTGTGGCTAGACTAAAAAGTGGCCACCTTAAGTGTCTTTCCTTTTGAAAGCGGTAGAAAATCCATCCTACTTGTAAAAAATGCTGTGACCATCCAGCTTCACCGGATGATATTATGGGTTACATCGGATTTTTTGAGGAAGATTTAACATCCGATCTCCTTATTATTATAGATTTTTTGGCGGTCAACAACCTACTGGAGCTGATCTGACATATGTCATATCTTTTGAGAATAAGCAACAACAACAGATGTATATTTCAAATATATGAATGAAATGTTTTAATGTAATTGAACAGCTATATATTTTCAACATGAATGGCAGCAATATAAAATAAACAAAAAAAATGCCTCCCTATTTTTACTGATGTCATTTATTTGCCAGACTAATGTGGCTGAAACTTCAGGTAAGATCCCAGAAAATATTCTCCGTTTTTTTTTTAATGCTTCTTTAAAGATTATCACAGTGATTATTGTTTTTTCAGTATTCTTTTTACACGTGACTCAATTTTAGCTGCCGAATTTCTGTGGTAGTAAGGGATGGCAGTCTTTGCCGCTAAAAGTTCCAATTTATCCATTTGAATGTTAATAATACATAATTATAATAGCTTGCCAAGCAATGTCTGATGGGCAAAAGCATTAATTACTTTTTTTAATTTCAATGATATTTTTTTGGTATTTATCATTTTTGTCATATTGTCTTTTTTTATTGCAAGTTACAAGTTGAAATATAGTATTTTGGATTAAATTTAAGAACACAGAATTGAAATATATTTCAAAGTGTTAATTCACATCACCAAGGACGCCATCAATGTCAAGTTACTAAAATGAAAAATCAAGGTGGCCGGAAAAGTGAACAATACCGTGCATAATGTAGAATTTGAATGCAAAGACCATGCGACATACAACAACAAAGACTGTTATTTCCTTATTGACAGAAGGTCGCAGTAGTGGGTTTCAAGGACCAGATGAATTACTACACTTACTGTTGGTTTACCGTATTGATGACAAATTTAAGGAGTACGTTAATTTTAACCGGACATGATTCTATCTCGTTGTCAAATTTGTAAAACTATCATTTGCTGACACTTGTTGGTTGTAACAGTGACCAAAAGGCATCATGCAAAAAGTTCGCGAATTTGGCGATTTCAATCATTAAACTATATAGCATGTGGACATTCGCTTTTTGAGTATATTTTTATAATTTGGCGAAATTGTTTCTTGGCGCTTTTTGGTCGCAATTAAAACCGAATTGTACCCATTCGCTAAGATGATTATCAATCATTTTATTTTTATCATATTATATCTGATGCCAAATTTAGGGAGTTAACACTTTACAAAATTCAAGTTTGGCGGTTGTACAATGCTTTAAAATTTAACGAATGCATGTAAGCATTCGTCGCTAATCTATACTTATAATAAAGCTCAATGTATGTTTGTATGTATTGGCCTGTACAGACCAAACTCTTTGACCTACAGCTACCAAATTTGGCTTATGTATATCTTGGAAGTCGGAAATATGTACCTCGAACTATTTTTTTTGAATTTTTAATTAGAATTTCAATTAATTAAAAGTTAAGTGAAATTTCAGAGTTTCTTGCTGTAACTTCCGAAAATATTATTGCACAAAAATGATTTTTACATCAAGTTAAAGTTAAAAAAAACTTTCAATGATACTAATGTTTTAACCTGTAAGTTACATTTCTATTTTTAATGAATCTTCAAAAACATAATTTAATCATATTTTTCAACAATTTAATTCGCACAAAATAAAAATAAAATTTATCGTGCACGGAAGTTACGCGTGCATAGGAAAAAATTAGCATTGATCAACGAGTTGCCATCACCTTGACAAAAGCTCAAATTAGAATTAAGTTTAACATTACTGCAAACCTAGAAAAGCGTAATTTTCAGCACGAGTCTTATGAAATGAAATAAATAAGAATTGCAATATTTTCTAAAAAATTGAATTGCAAGACAAAGTTTTCTGTGATCTTTTATACCTACAATATTAATTCTATAAATCAGTTTAATATATATTAAACAAGGTTTAATATATATTCTTTCAATTTAGAGTCCAACGGCTTTAATTTGTAAACCATTAATAATAACAATACATGTATTAAAATGGTCTAAACGAAGAAAATAATTATATTTTATGTAGCTTGAGTCAATAAATGTTCTAAAAAGTAACGAATGTTTTATTTTTATATAGATCAACTGCACTGTTAATCATATTTAACTCTAATATCTTAATTAAAAAGACCTGCATTCTAATTAATTGAATCAGTAATAAAAAAAACTCACTGATTTAGGAAAATTTGAATATTACTATTCACTTTTAGATCATTTTATGACCGTCTCAAAGAAGATACACCAATTAGCGCTCATGTTTTCTCTAGACATATTGACCTAAGATTATGAAAATGTATATTGATCTAAAATTGTTGTTAGTTGTTATTGAAACTTCTTAAGTCGGACAGTTTTGATCACAGAAAATAGAAAGGTTCATTTATTTATTTAAAAGTTGGAGTTTCTAGAATGTTTAGCAGAATGTGATGTTACCTTAGGACCAAGATACTGTATAAAATTTAAACTTCATAATTTTTTGAAGTATTTTTATAGACAGAAACCAAATAAAATATTGTCATTGATGTCATTTAAATCCCTTTGAAAATAAAACCAAAAATTGAATATTATTATGAATCCGTGAAATTTTTGTAAAATAATTCATGAGATGTTACATAAATTATGAAAATTATTCTGTAGTATACATAAGACTTGAATGCGGAATAATTCTGTTTTCAGTACTCATATTAAAAAAAAAGGCTTGGTTTCTGTAAAAAATGTTTTTATATTAATAGTTGTTTAATCATTTCCACTTTATTTTAAAGCTGAAATTTTACGGGAGCTGATAGAAAGAGAAGTACATAGTACATTATAGATTAAGGCTTTTATAATAGTATGCGTGAATTATATGAATATCAAAATTTGAAGCTTAAAAATATTCTGATAAAGAGGATGTTAAAAGACAAGTTACATAAAATATCTGATTGAAAATTTTAACGACCATTAAGACTGGTGAACCGGCTGGTCGCCAAAGGTGGCTAGGTAAATAATATAAAGAATAGACATAGACAGGGGTTTTTCATAGCCGAACTGTAAATTAAACACAAACTTCTAACCATCTTCGGAAAAATTTTATTATTTTTTTATTTAATGAATTTTTTTAATTGATTTATTATTTTTGTAAAATTCTTTTCCACTAATCTTCAAATGAAGGTAAACAAGATTTTTGTTAAGAAGGGGATTTCAGAAAAGAAAAATACGAAAATTGTTTTCTCCTTTTTTATTTATCAAGGAGCAATTTCTCTTACTTGCGATGCAATTAAAAGTAAAAAGCATTACTACCCAAAGTCCGATATTATATGCACATTTGCAACTCCAGCTAAGAAAGGCTTTCAAGAGTGAATATCGAAGTAAGTGAAAGAGGTGTGAGGAACTAAGAAGGAAAGATGCGCCAACAAATTGGTGACTTCTTAGGTTTTGCTAATATGTTTAGTAAACAGTTTGCAGTTTCAAGGAAAATCTTAAATAAAGAATAGTTTATTCTTCTTTGGATAGATTTTATTTAAAAAAAACATAGTTTATAATATATTATTGTATTCCAAAAGTTCATATGATTAACATTGTGCTGTTATTATAGAGACCAATTTTTTTTTTGTGTGTGTGTGTATGCATACCAGGTTTAGATATCTAAATGCGAAAGTTGTAAGTATAATGACATATAGATCCAAAGAAATTTACATTCAAATTGTAAGTAATGACACATTTTTTTAATAATTGGTATATAAAGAAATTACAGAAAATATTTAAGATTTTTAAGACTTTTTTCATTCTAGATATGTGTAATCTAAGCAATAAACTTTATGATCACAAAACATGCAAAGCATACCAAACATGCATAGCATTCTTCACACCAGAAGTTTGAGTATTTGTAAATTACAGATTTGGCTGTAAATTACAAACTCGATGCGAAATCTGTACAGAGTTTCGTGATTCAAAGTTATAAGCCCCCCTTCTTTCTTTCTTCAGAAAATGTGCAGAACTTTGTAACAAATGTGAAAAACTTCCCTCAGCCCCGAATTCTCAAAGTTAATTAATAAATTCGAAAAGGAAAAGAAAAACTTTTCTGCCATTATTCAAAAGTCATTCCCTGAAGATGAACAAAAATCAACTCAAAACACCGAAGAAATTCTTAAGCAAAACGAAAGATTTCTCAGATTTCACTAATAGGAGTAACGAATTCCTCCTTGGGAAATGCCATGAACATGATGGAGTTACTACAAGAAGTCAAAAATCTTTGACAAGAATTTTCCCAGTTTTATGAAAAAGATGAAGATCTAACGATTAGGCTAATTCCATTCTCTGAACTATAATTAGAACTCCTCTGCAGACATTGCCTTAATAACAAACTGCGATTTTTTCCACCAGCAATTCATTAATGCCCGCCGACCTCATCACGTGATTGTTTCGCTCTCTTCCGTTTCCCGTTTTCACTTGCATTATCCGATTTCATCCCGCCTGGCATTTGGTGAAAATGATTCTGTTTCATCATTTCAGAAGCAAATGTATAGAGGAGGGGATCAGGATCCCGACCCTTATTAATATCAGGGAGGATAGTAATTCATAAGATCTGCCAAAGTATTGTTTATGCTTCCCTTGTAACTCGAGTAGCACAGTGCATTGTACAATATCATAAAACTGAAGAAACGATATTGTGCAATGATTAATTACATGAATGAAGCAATGCTAGATATGAGACATTATGAAATGTCGGGTTCCGGTCCTATAGTTCCTTCATCATGCAACTTACTCTTTCGACATTGTGCGACACATTTTCTCGATATTAAATTCAATTACCTAATAGAATGCGAGAAAAATGAATTTGTTCAACATCTCTTATTCTCTTGTCGACATTTGTTTATTCCATATATTACGCGTACCACTGATAATTTATTTTGACAGTCAAACCTAAATTTTCAAATCGGTTAATCAACATTTTATCCATTTGAATAGCGAGACTTTGAGAATGGTGAGTAGAATATGGATTCGGAGAATCTGCAATCCGAACATTTGACTCCAAGTAATTCTGCAATTTAGAATAATTCTTTGAATTAAATAAATGTTATTAATTTCACATCAACAATGAAAATCACTGAAAATTTTGCATAATTTTTTTAAATTTCAAATTAGGAAACAAATGGGCAATGAATAATTATATTTAAAATTATAATTTTTGAAATTGCAGGTACAAATATTGTTTTTATGTAACAATATATTTTTGAAAATTATCATCCAAAAAATACCAAAATCTTGCTTACTTTTTACTTTATCAACATTCTAATAAAAATTTCGAAGATATTGCTACAATTTGCACATTTCTATCTTCCAAAATAGACTTGGACCAAATTTCGAAACTCTAGGTGAAATGGTCTCTCTCTCTCTCCTGTAGAGTGTCAAAAACGAACACACACAATTATTGCATTGAAATAATCTCTACGATGTCGAATTTTAGAATGCTGAGTTTTGAGCTGACTGTTCTTACGCTAGTATGAGTGTAATTTGAAAACTAAGCCAACATGTTATTTCTACATATGTATGCCACTTGATCCTCCACGTTCCTCGCTAATAAAATAAGGATCTTGCAGTTTGTAATCGTTAAATCGTTCTGTAAACCCACTTCGTAGAAAGGATACCGGGAATTCAGAAAACGACGCTTGTTTTTGAACGACGACTAGACCTTCTATATTTAAGATTACAATTACAAACCACATATACCGTCAACATATCCAGACACTCTTTGCAATAGAATATGTCATTCGTTTAGAAAGAACACAATGCAAATAATTTTATTTTCTTGCTCGGCATTCCAATACATCTCTGAGATATCTTAAATGTTCAGTTAGTCAACAATCTCAACTCTTCTTCGTAAATTCGCCATTGAAACTGTTCGAATAATCATGTTGTGCACTATTAGCAAAAAAATCGAGGTTACGATGATTGGATGACGTTCTACAACACAAATACTTGCATCTTTATTGAATTTGTATATTGAATAAATTTGTATTTCTGAAATAATTATTTTCATATAAATTTCTAATTCGTTCCTCCAAATAAAAAATAAGCATATCTTTACAAATTTTGTAGATGGAAACGTATAGGCAATGAAAAAGCAGATCCACTGGCAAAGGACGCAACGCAAAAGGAGCAATTTTATATGCAAACCACATATAAAAGCCCTCCTCCGGAAATACATGCTTGAGGAATGGCAAGGATATTGGAGCAATGGCGTTACAGACAGAAAATCTTTTAATATTCTGCTTTCAGTCAACCTTCATCCCACTCACTGGATCAGAGAGCATATTATTTTCTTCTCAGAACACGGCCTTTTTCCTGCTTACCTCAAAAGTTCAATGTATATGCAATCTGTGACCAGTGCAGTTGTGGTGGGATAGGCACCGCACTCCATTATGCTACGGAATGCATCCTTACAATCTCTTGGCATATGAAAAAACCATCACCAAGCCATGAACAGGAATGGCTGAAAAGTGTCGCCAGCAACTTCCTTTCCAGGCAAAAAATCCACAGTATAATCAAATTTATAAGTGCAAATAGAGACCTATTCTTTCCTCCATAGCTCTCAACATCAAGTCTCATACCAAAAAGGACTAAGGGAAAAAACAAGCACCGCAGTCTCCTGTCACACATTTCAATCAAACAGAGATTCGCTTCATTTCCATTTCTCAAATTATTTTCCATCTGATTTTTTTAAATCGTATCCTGATCTCCTATATCATAAAAAATAAGTGAACACAGAATATATGTATATTTTTACACATTTCATCTCTCAGCATTATATTTCTAAGTTTATTACTACAAATTATATTTCTAAGTTGAAAAACTATGTAAACGGTCTCATCTTAATATAATTTCTTATATTATTGTAAATTCTGTAAATAGTTATTTTGGTTCGTCTACTGTAAATATTTTGCCAATTAAATAAATTCCCGTAACATGCCCACCAAACCGTTCAGTGACCAGAATGGTCACGGATACGGGTGTATGAGACGGCGCTCTGTTCTGTAGATAAAAACGCCAGACTTTGTGTTTGCAGAAATGAAAGTACAAGAAACATTTTACGAATTGTTGCTTTTACGTTAGGGGGGACATATAAAAATCAAAATTTTTACTAACCATAGAAGCTGAAGTGTTTAAATTGAAACTTTACGATTGAAATTATAAGACTAGGTACAATATTTAAGAAAATAAAAGCATATTACATTTTTTTCTAGGATATCTTGTATATAAAAATTCAATGACAATCAATTGATAATGTTTCGAGCGGTTTTCCTTCAGCTGACATTCGGGTTTTACTTAAATTTCTCAAGAAGGGAATGGCCAAAATTGGGATTCATTCATTATTTTTCTTGCCCCTAATCTTTGGGGTTTTGTGTGATTAGCCGAACAAATAAAATGCGAATTCTTTTATTTTCTTTTTAGGGACAGAAAAAGCAAAGTTTGATTGGTTGGCTCATTAAGACATTGTATTTATTCTGTGCAAGTAAGTTGTTTAGTATTTTTATAGAATATGTGCCAATGAAATCGATTCATGCCACATCACAGACAAGCGAATAATAATAATAATAATAATAATAAAATAACTGTGCTTAGTTGTCTGATATTTAATAGCACATTTTTATTTTCTCGTATGTAAAAATATATTGAAATCGTCAAAAAATTCGGACTAGAGACTTTGATGAATCTCTGCATTTTAGACCTCCTTGAGCTCGAAAAAGATATTTTTGGCATTATATTTGCTTCTCTGTTGATCTATCTGTCTGTCTGTTTTTCAGTTTGAGAAAAAGATAGCAGAAAACCGCTTCGAAAAAAACTGAAATTTGATACATGGATTTTGTACCAAATTTGTAAATTTTTATCGAATTTTGAGCGAAATAAGTTCAAAGGAAATCTGTCTGTCCAGCTGTTCGAATATAAATTAAAACGATAACTAAAAAATAAAGAGAGATAGATGAATAAAATTTAGTAAACAGATTTAACATCTAAAGTAACATCGAATTTGCAACCAAACCTGTCCAAGGGTTGATTCCTTGTCGGCCTATAGTTTCACAAGTATGAAAATCAGATAATTCAAAAGGCAACGACGGCACCTATTGTGAAATTCGAGGAATTAATCACCCCAAAAAGTAGCTAAGGTTCCCACTATATATTCAGTAACTATCTTAAATTCACGCAAAGGTCAATATTTCTTAACTATCGTGCACCATTATCATGCAATACATTCACTGTCTTGTCCAAAGGCTACAATTTTATGTGGGGGTGGGGGGGGAGATAAAATTTTTATTCGAGAATATTCGAAAAAAATTTGGGAAACCACTTTCGCTCTTTTTATGGCGTAATGTCCATTTTTTTTACTCAAAGACATGCATTGAATTGCCACTCATTTGCTGAATATCACGTTGGCCGTTTCCATTACCTAAATAACACTTTGGGTGGAATGTGAAAGACTGCAAAGACCTAAAATTAAATTATTCTTTACTTAAAAAGGAAGAACCACGATAGTTTGCTCTGCTTTAACTTCTTACTTCCTGGTGATGTGGTGGCGTTAATCAGTTGCTGAGGCTGAAGCACAAACAGCCAAGAGAATATATCGACTCGACTCCTTGCGAGAATCGGCCACTTTAACTAAAATTATAAAAATTCATAGCCAATGTATATGGACATGCATGGAAGAAAAAATAAATTGTTCAACTTTTCTGAAAACATCGAAAAGAAAAAGAGGAGGACAATTCGGTGTAACAGATGATGAGATTTTTTTTTAAAAAAAAATTACTCTAGAAGAAACGTTTATATTTTAAAACACTCAGCCGTCGTTCTTGCGTGGGAGGAGCAGAATTTGGATTTTGTACCAATGATTCTCACTGGAGAAGGAAGGCCAACCAAAGTTCTTGTTGAAACAAATTCTTTCGAGTAAAAATTGTGAATGTTCATCAGTTTGAATTTTCGCCAATCAATGGGCTTTGAAGGTTGCATTTCTCACTTTGAGATTTGTGAATTTTGAAGCATTTTCAACAGAGAACTTCTTTTAAATAAACGTAGAAAAAATAAATTTTGACAGAGTTTGAAAGTAATCATCCGGTGCTGTGCAGTGACAAATTTTTGCAAATATGCGGTTTCTTTTGAAAAGGTTTTTTTAACAATATATTTTGTAAATAAGTTAATATTCAAGATTTAAACCATTCTCATAAAGTTTTCTTTATTATATATGATTTGCTATAAATAAATATTCAGAAAAATCAATTTTTGTTCAAATTTCTCACGACATTGCAGCTTTATCATATTTATAATTGGTCGCAGTGTTCTACATTCGCAAAATAATTGCAAAAATGGTTGCACCAAGGAATTTTTACAAATATGTATTGAATCTGAAAGACGTTCTTACCAAAAGAAGAGAATATAAAAAGTACGTAATATAACAAGTACAGAACAATTGTATCCTGAATTAAATTCCATCAATTTTCTGTTTTACTTTTGGATCCTTGAATAAGTTTTTATGCATAATTATTCCAGGAAAGAAAAATACGTTTTTAAAATATTAAAATAAACTAATAATTAAATGTATCTCTATCTTCAGCCGCTATGTATTGTAAGGTGCTAAAACTAATTTTTTTGTACCTTTACTAGTACCGTCGGATTTTAATTTCAGTATTAGTTATATTAATGTCACGTTTTAAAGAAATACTAGAGATATTTCGGGATGAAAATCGTAATTTTGAACGGCGGTCAGATAGCGAAAACATCATCTAAGCTCGTACTCACTGCCAAACTTCCGACCCATGATCGCAAGAGGGCCCGACGGATTCCCTGTCACGCGGCTGTTCTTCGGTGAAATCTAGTCTTGAACCTTAAATCCCCTGGTTCCGAAGCCCTGAGCAGAATTGGAAAAACCGAGAATATTGTGAAGATACAAGCATGAATAAAGATGCACTTTCAAATACAATCAGAATATAAAAGGCAAACTTCAACAAGATCCAAAAAAATACAAGAAAAGAAATAAAACGGAGACACTTTATAATTACTTAATGGAATCATTAAATGAACAAAAGAGAAAAAAAATCAGGGAATAGGATAACAAAAAAAGGATAAAAACATATCCATATCATTAGAAAAGATACCTGTGAATAGTCCAGAGAGAGGGGGAAAAAACTCTTTCATTGAAGAAACCATCTGATCCGATCACTCATAGCAAAAACAAAAATAGTACAGCAATATTCATTTTCATGTTAAAAATGCGACTTACCTTATCTGTGAGAAGCTTTTTATAATATTTAATTGTTATTTATTCTTATTCTATTTAATTGCAGTGCAATTATTACGTGCCTACCTTTGTCGTCCTTCCGACCTTCCAGAGGGCGTGAGCCTTATCGGAACCTGCAATCACCCTCGCCAGAAAGGGTGTAAGGTCATGTGCGAGGTGAACGGCACTGTCGTCTGGAAGGAGACTGTCAACTGCCTGCATTCCAAAAAGTGGAGCTCTTTGCCTCCCTGTCGAGCCCTGGAACTGCTTCGCTGCAGTAAATCGAATGAGTTTTCCCAGACTTCCCCTTTGGCATGTGTAAAGATTCACATCGCTATCCCGGGGGTCAACCTGGCTATGAAAGCAATATGTCCCGATATCCTTCGTCTCTTTTTTGTTTTTGGAAACTGTAGCTCGGTGTCTGGAACCAAGTGCGCAATCAATTGCAATGGTTTTGTCCTCTTGTGCCTGGTAAACAGCAAGTGGTCGCCGAAGTGCTCTCTTCCAGTTCCATCGCTGTGTCCGGAACTGACGTTTGGAGATCTTCTGAACTGCTCGAGGATTGAAGGAGTGTCCTGTAAGGTGAGATTTTAATCTTTAAGTCAGGCTCAAGAAAAATGTTCGATATTCCCTTAAGATAAAAAAAAGAAAAGAATAGAATTTATGTTTTTCAAGTCATTAGAAAATGTGGGATTATCAACTTTTCCCGTCCCTTAATCGCAATAAAATTATCTATCATGCACAGCTTGAAATAATAAATATGATTTGGTGAGCTGAATTTCAACTAGTACCGCTCAAACACATGAATAGTCATCATCTCATATAAAAATATTGAAATCGGAAATTTCAAGTTATCGTGTGAGAACATTATTTTTTTAAAAGTCACGTGGTGTCAATACGAGAGAAAAACATCGCGTTCTTACATGACTCATGTTTCGCATCACCAACATTTAGAAAAGCGATGTTTTTTGACCGTCTCGAAATCTATGGAGTTCTCGAAACCAGAATATGTTCTTCGTGAAAAACCAGTTTCACATTTCCCAAACGTCGTTATTTAGAAAACGATGTGTTTTTTATTTTTCTCAAAATCGTTCGAGCTCCAAAACTTTATAGCAATGCCATAAATTTTCATTTTTGTAAAAATTAGTTTAAACTGGTTTGAAATGATCACGTGATTAATGTATAACAAGATGTCCCCCCCCCACTTCAAAATAGAATTTCAAAATTTTTTTCGCCAGCTAGAAAAATTGAAAATTAAAAAAAAAAAATTTATTTGTATATACCAGGTAATCGAGAAGAAGCCTTCTCGTAAGTAAATTTTTCATGCGTTCGAGAAAAAATAAAAGCAGCGAGCAAGCATTCATTAATGAGCATTGCAGAATGGATGATCGTTATACATCATTCGCAAACAAGTCAGATTTCACGAATGTAACTAAAATGTGCTGGTGAGCCATCATGCATTAACCACGTTTTCTGGCGTACAATTGTTGATGTATCCTGCAGTAAATCCGGAGGAACGTGCTGAAAGAAAACAAGGTTCTTTGTGCCGCTGAAGCGCTCGGGCAAAAGATACGGTCCAAATAGATGACTCTGCCCAGATGTTAATATCAAACTTGTGTAGTACATCCGACGAGATAGTGATGTGGGGATTTTCGAATGACCAAATATTCGCATTGTGCGTGTTGAAGACACCTTATCTCGTAAAGCAGGCATCATCTGAGAATAAAACTCTAGCAGAAAAGTGTGCATCTTCCTGTGTGGCATCAAGCATCCTCCACCAGATTTGCGATTTTCATTGAAAAACGTTACCTGCGATCCTAGGCTTTCTGGTAATTTTACATCTACTCAATGCATATTATCCTTGCTCTGAATCTGTCTTTCGAATATGACAACGCTCTCTGCAGCAACGGTACTGATGTTGCAGCTATGTTTTCTGGTTCCGATTTTAGTTTTTCTTGAATATTTTTAAAACTCCCCAGTTCTCACACTACACACGTATATCAAATTATAGAATATAAAATTCCTTACATTTTCAAGCTTTTTATTTTTCTTCAAGTTTTAAAATTTTGGCAAATATGGGTTTTAAGCTATCAGCATGAAAAAAAAAACTTTTAAGAATAATGTGCTTTCACTTAAAAAAATTCATAGTTGAAATAGCATTTGTTATTTTTTAATTAATTTTTACAATTTCCAACAGTTCTCCGACTCTGTAGATTTTTGCGATTTTCACCAATTAAACGTCGTCTAGGACCCCATGTTGTATGGTGATTCTTTATCCTCCTGATGCCTACTATCAACCCTCTGAATTAGTCGGTCGAATTCAGCAGCATCCCGTGTATTAAATTTATTTGTATTTATAGATCTGCACGAGATTTAACGGTCATTGTAATATCGCAGTTAGTTAAATTTATTTTCAGATTAGATGATTTTTATTTCATATGAATTCTACTTACTTTAAAAAAAGGAATGTTCTTTTTTTCCATTCAAACAACATAAAATTAGATTGCAGGACAGAGTAACTGTTGGACCCACACTGCAGGAAAGAGCAATTGCAGTTTGCCCACACTCATCGTTTGCAAGCAACTGAAATAGCGATCCAAATCATTTCTGGCCATTCAGTAAATTGGATAAGGCTAAAATATGAAAATTAATTAACATCTATTATTTATATATTCAATGGCTAAATGTTAATTCATAAATTTCTTTAATTATGTGAGAATATTTTAAAAATATCCTTAGAAGGATTCCCTCAGAGTTATAAAATAATCTCCTTTTTGCAATTGCATTTATAAAAAAAAACATTGTTTCCGAACCCTTACTTCGACATACAGTAGCATAAGAATGTGCCTCGCTGAATTCATTTATATTTATTAATCATGATTACATCAGCCGTTGCATAATAGAAAGAATGTCTTACGATAGGTTACAGTAAGTAAACTTAATAAATCTTCTACCCAATTAACAATTGTTTCCGCCTGAAAACAAAAGTCTATCTTTTTAATAATACCAATAATTTCATCGCTTAAAATGTCTTTAAAATATGGAAATTAAAAAAAATGGGTTAAAGATTTAAAAAAAAGGTTAAAAACGTATTTCATTCGTCATAAAAATTGATATATGCTAATTTTACATGGCGAAATCAACTAAAAAAAAAGACTGTTTTTAAAGTAATGGAAATTCATCCATCTATGCCTATACTTATAACTTGCTGACGTTGTTCTGCCATATAAATTATTTCTAGTGAATATTTTGGTTGTTAATTAAAAAATATAGAATATATTGTGTGTGGGGATGAGATTTATGACAGAAAGAGGAATGGAGCACTGTTGACGATGATCGCCAATAAAAGCAAAAAAAAAAAAATAATAATAATAATAATTTTCTCAATACAATGTATTTCATTAACGTAACGAACATATACATCGTGTGATCTCTTAAAGGTTGAACGTAAAGTGAAAAAAGTAATATATTTTTTATCCTAAAATATAAAAATGAAACAAAGAAAATCAATATTCATTTCGAAAAGCAATTGAGTGTACGATATTTTTTTATCAGTCCGTCTTTAGCCAACACAAATAAGCTCGATGGTTTGCCCACGCGAGAACATGCCACGTGTGAAAAACATGGTTTGCCCAAATCTAAGCCGCAAACAGACATCGTTTGGCCTTGCGATTTATTGATTATCATTGCGAATGCCAATCTAATAGGAAATTGAACGCGTTTGAATTCATTTGGAACGTCTGTGAGAATCATTGGAATTCGTGGCAGCAAAACATTTTCGGTTAGGAATTTGCCCTTCAAAATGGTGGCTTCGATAACGTTTTTCATCAATTTTTTAATGACCAATCGCGTGCCATTGCACAGCCGTAGTGGGTTCAAATTCCGAAATAAAATAATCGGAGATCCAACTTTCAGTCATAGAAGGTGTGGTGACATGCCTGGCAAATTCAATGAGTTCAAAAACTGTTGAATAATTTACAGCTTCGTTAGCATCGCAAAGTGTATCGATCGATTTGTTTGATAGTCGCCTGGCAACGACAGATGTATCTTGAAGTTTAAATCGTCGACGTCCACACAGGTTAAATAGTGCTGCCAAAACGGCTTTTTCTGCCAGCCACGCATGATTTATGTATTGTGTGCGCACATCGGGAAATATGCGGTCAATGAGAGCATTTTGCGAATCAACGATAGTGCAGAAATTAGTGAGTAATTTTATGAATCCAGTATTTTCATAGACAGTAAATTTTCCATTGCCGATATCTAACAATTCGTCCGAGAATGTGTCAGCAGATGGATCTTATAGCATTTGGATGTGCATGTTTATTTTTAGCTGCACTTTTTCAACATTACGTCACAGTGGCAATGATATCAAGCAAGCGTTGATCTCATCATCGTA
>JAPMOR010040746.1:339115-366275 GCA_026543865.1 Argiope aurantia | reverse complement strand
TTCATTGCATTTTGTAGTGATTCCGTAGCTGAAGATTACTGCACACTTTAGTTAAGGAGGGAAAACAAAACGAAGTTATCTTCAAAAAAAAAAATGAATTCCACCCATATTTCCTTCAGTAGAGCAACTCAACCTCACTCTTTTAAATCGAAGTTCCACAAGCTAGTCACGCATCCAATAGAAGGGTTCTTCTGCAGAACATTATTGGAGAGTCTTTTGTTTGCTTGCATTTCAGTGTTCTGAGAGCGAACGGGTAGGAAGGAATGGGAGGGAGGTCAAAACCGCACTTGGGACGACACCCAAACTTGGTTGATGGTGGAGAGAATAGAAATGGAAGATTTATTTTTAATGAAATAAACTCAATCCAGTGCTCAGAAGATAATTAAAATGATGAAATATGTTAGATTTCAGCAATAACTTTTGGATGGACTTGTATGGGTTGATGCAAGATAAAATTTTTATTTTAATTGAATTCTTTTTATTTATTTATTGCCTTGTTTTTTTACTGACCTCTCTGAATTCGAAGTACATTTAAAACACAACTCAGTACCAGTGTGGCAACCTAAATGTGAGGAAGGCAAAACATCCTGTTTCAGTTATTTTAAAGTGCATAAATAACAAATTTTCAGTCAATCGCTTTCTCAATGTCTAAAATTAAATAATCGCCATTCTATACTAACATTATTTGATTTTATTTAAACGTCACTTTCAACGTAGAAATTCTTAATATGAAGAAAATGACAAAAGCAACCGGAATTTTTTTACGAAATCTTCAAAGGTTGAAATTAATGGTATAACAAGTTTTCGATCGAGTGCACTTATCAAATGACACTCGTTGTGCGTTGCAGTTATATTCAAAAATAAATTTCGTAAGAGTGCTTCTATCGTAAGAAATTACACCGCTTGAATGTTTTTTCTCGTGTTAACTTTCAGAAGGGCTGTTTTTTTTAATAAGTTGTACTGGAGAGTAGTGAGCTCGGAAATGTCCGTTGGCAGTTGCTGTCGAGGATTTAACTAAGAGGATTTTTAATTGTTTTAATTAAAGTTACACATAAATAAAACTTAAAAAGTTACACATACATAATACCTTAAAAACGCCTCTGGCAGGTAAATTTTGAACTTTTATTTTCATTCACTCAAATAAATTCCCATCCCTTCATTATGTCCTGCACAAAATCTCATAAGCTTTCAGAACGTTAATTTTATCGGTAAACTTTAAAATTGGGTTGTTTCAAGGGAATTTCAATTTGTTTGTAAACTTTGTGACAGTTCATTCAATTCATCTTTTTATATTATTACGTGCAAAAAATTTCGCGACCTATTTTATTATAGTAGAATTACAAATGGAATCAATTTATTTGGTGAAGTAACTGGCCTGTGCTGTTATGCTTTCTTGACTTTGTTATTACGTAACTGCGGATACCAGGCATCCTCCCGCCACCTTTGTTCTGGGAAACTTGAGCCTGACCATAATCATCAATCATCATCAGGCCTGAGCATTATTGCCTCTTAAAAAAATTCTTCATTCATGAAAAAGGCAATTTGGAGACGCGTTTGGCGGAGTAGATTCTTTCTTCGGGCTCTCCAACAGACTGTTCAGTAAGACTATACATTCATCCACTCTCTTTTGGGATTCAGTTCTCCCTTGATGGTAACAGCAAAGGATGGACTGTTAAGAATTTTGTAGTCTGCCGGAGATAAGACCCTGCTGGGGCTAGACGCCCCGTCAAACCAACTCACATGGGATTCAGTTCTTCCCTCGCTTTGCCAAGCATAATACCTTCATCGGAACAATTTTGACGAACTTCTGCTATGTAATTCATCCCCCTCTTCCTTTTATGTTCTTTTGTTCTCCCCTGATCTCCAAAATTTTCATTTTAATTATATATTTGAAATTTTATTTTACTTTTCCATTCAGCATCTTCCTTTATTCAAATGCTTATTTGGTGCTATTCTTTCAATAGCGTTAAGTCCGGAGATTAAGAACTTCGAGTTCAAATACTCTGTTATCTACCTCTCAAATAAGGAATAAATTGATTTATTTTATTACAGAAGAATAGCGAAAGTATAGGAAGGGGCTGTTTCGATGGGTAATTTCCCACTTGGAAGAACTTGTGAATCGCTACTCCATCCTAACCCCTATATAACTTAAAATGTAATTATATAATACAATCTTTATATAACTTTAATAAATTGTAAGACTGACAGATTTTTAAATCTATTCGCAAAGGCGATTGGATTTTAATAAGTGTTTACGGATTTTACTTTTTATGATAATTTAACATAGTTTAATTTGTTATGCCATTACTTTTCTCGCCTCACATTTTTATGAAACCCAAGCTTTTTAAGGAATAGTAACATCTTTTAATAATGCTTATTTTTTTAATTTAAATTATTTACTGATTTTGGTTTTTATGTATTATTATTATTGAAAATGTCCTTTCTCTTTGAACTGCATTGCTGAATGTCACTGCTTGTAGTGAGTAACAACTTATTCAAAGTCAATCGATTAAATGAGAGATACGTTCTCAAAAACATCGAAACTGTCACCAAGAACGCATGGCTGACCTATCAGGATGGGAATGAAAAATAAATCGCAAAATTCCATCTTTACAAATACGAGAAAAATGAAAAAGGAGTGAAAACATTAATAAGATTCCAAGAAAATGTTTTAAATGCTGTCACGATAAAGCAGCGGGAATCTTGTATCGAAACAATAACGATTGGAAGCCAGCTGTGCTCTGCTGTTTGTGATGATTGATGTTGCGCGCTTACTACACTTTCGAAGTGATGAGCAAATCCGTCCTTAGCATGTCGTCACTTCTTGAGCGCAGAAACTGCGTGAATGCAGGAAGAGCTGAAGAAACACGCTTAAATTCAGTCATGGGTCCCATTTAATTGTTACCCGGCATTTCTTAAAACAGAGAGAAGTAATTATTATTCGATCTCCGTGGAGGCTTCTTTTCTTATTTTTATTTTTAAACATTCAGTAGAAAGTGGTTTGAGGAATGTTCCTGTTGATAAAGCTAAAAAATATGTAAAATGATTCTTTATAATCTAATTGGAACGGGAATCAGTCGAGTCTTTGCGAATAACATCCAAAACACATTTTCCTATAACCTTTAAAATGTATATTTACTTTATGTAGATATCGAAATCGGGAAATAATAAAATAACATTAATGTATATTTTGAAGTTATTATTATATATTTATTTTACTTTTTTTTTACAAGTAAAACATAAATATAATAAAATATTAAGAAATAAATATTTTTAAAATTTATGGTAATTTCAAATTATATTCATATTATGCAATATTAACTTAAAATTGCGACATGAATATATATATAAAGCATATTTTCAATTTACCTACTACCTTAAATGCAAGAGTGCATTTATTGAGTGGAAAGCAGGACAGGTCACCGAGAAATAATAAATATAATTGTACTAAAGCAGGCACATTTCCCCTACTACTATATGGAGCGCTGTTGCAGAATTTTGTAATAAAGATCTGAGAATGCATGATTCATCTCCGTTTTCTTTTAAAATGGACTCATTTGATGTAAATATTTCTTGCGTCGCAATCGCCGACTCGCCAGAGCTAGACTATAATATAACATGAGTTTTCAAAATCAGATATTGAAACCAATGTTTTTCTCCAACCCAGCAGAACTACTACTACAATTACTTTCCACCGCCGTTTATTATTTTCATTGATTTGAAGCACTAATCATATTTTTGAGCGCAAAGAGAAAACAAAGATCCCAACTATTTAATATTTTGCTTCTACTTCCTGTTATGATAAATTTTGCTTTAATGAAAGGAATTTACAGCACAATTCTATGACTGCATAATTTTGTATGGTTTGTTTATATTAACGTCCCGTTTGAAGCAACACTAGGGCTATTTTGAGACGGCTCTCGTAATTTTGAACCGCGGTTAGATGACGAGGACGGCACCTGAGCTGGCACCCCCCTCCTCCACACCACACCAGCGGGAGGACGTCTGGTCATGACGGATTTATCGTGCAACAGACCCCCTTACACGATGGTTCTTCGGTGGAATCGGGTCACGAACCTGAAACTCTCCGGAAACTTACCACCAGGCCACCGCGGCCCGCATTCTTTATATAATTAGTTGCGGAAGCTAAGAACCGCCGAGTTCAAGTACTCCATCCATCCTCACCGCACATCGGCATATCGCGTTGTTTTATAGAGGCATTTTATAATTTTTTTCTTATGAAAAAAAAAAAAAAACTTTCGTTGTTTTCACTATACTCTTAGTTTCACTCCTTGTTTATTAAGAATGTTTGTTGTATAAAAGGTTAATGTTTGATGGGATAATCACTATTGCGACGCTATTCGCTTTTGTTTTAGCTGCTTTAGAACTGTGACAGAAAAGTTTTAAAGATTCTATACGAAATAGTTAAACATTCGAAACGATTCTTTCAGAACTTCAAAAATGTTAATAACTACTTAAACTTTCCACATTTTAATTTGATTTGATTTGTTTGATCTTCATAACAATTATTTTATTGGCTTTCTGATATGTTGGTTTTGAAATTTTGTTCCCTTTTACGTTATCGATAGCAATACACTATTTAATATTTTCAGGATTCAATTTTCAGCTAATCGGTTCCTTCATTTGATCTCATATGTGCGATATTACCTAACAGTGAATTTGAGAATAGTCATGACATTAATAAAAATGAAATGGTACGTGAGAGATTAAAATTTATAAGATTCATTAAAAGAATTCTTTGTTTAGTATTCTAATAAGTTGTACATTTGAAGCGGTTGTCATTCAAGTCATTTGCTTCCTCTTTAAGCTATGCACAAAATTGCAACACGCGCTTTTGCAAAGGACGCTCCTATTCCATTCGTTTACGATTGATCCGAATCGGATACCACTGTTGCATTTCTCTTTTCTCTTAGTGGGATTGTGCTAAAGGCGGCTTCTTGCAGGATTTCGTGTTTCGAAAGATCCCTTCGCCTCGCAAATCCCTCAGATATGATCCAGTAAACCTGAAATCAAATAAACAGGGCTCATGTTTCAGTCCGGAAAACAGTAATAATTTTTGTAGATTTTTTTTTTCGAAATAAGTTTATCTAAATGAATACCTCGTTTTAAAGATACAAGAGGGCTATAGAAGGAGACGTTAAAAGTTTGACCTCCTTATTTTTCGGGCCTATGTCGATCTGTTCTCTTTAAACATAATTTAAAAACACAATGATCGAGATGTATGGAATTGGATGCGTGGCTTTTTATATAGAAATAACAGACATCTATCGCCTTTTGAACGGCATCTGCCTTCAGCAAATCTGTTTGGCGTCTTTCAAATCCGTATAAACACGATAACCCAAAAATGCAAATAGATAGATGGGTAAAATTTAATATATAGTTTTAACATTATAATACAGATCTATTTTAAATTTTGAAATTAATCTGAGACATCTAAAATAAGTACTAGATTTTTTTATAGAATGCTACGAAGCACAAAGCACGCGATATTGAGTTCATTTCGAATGCACTAAACGAATGCGAATCCTCTTACTAATATGAATTGGATGAAATAATATCTGTTGTTCTTCACAGTAGAGTTATCTGGATTTTCAAAATGGAGCAACCATCTCCTCTGACATTGTTGTAGCGTCAGCCAGCGAAACATTTCTTGTAGGCCCGCAGGGTAATAAGTACTAGATTTTACCCAGCAAATCTCCGAGGAAGCGATGCTTCATTTATTTGTTTGATGGATTGCGAAGAGGAGATTCACCCTGCCAGGGTTTCAAAGGTCGGACCTCAGTGGCAGTGAGTCAGCAGCGCTGACAAATAAATAAATAAAATTCATTTCTTGGACTCAGAATGGGGATAATTATTGCACTCAGTGCAGTATCTTTGAACCATTAAGTTGTTGCTCCCCGCCTACTTGAAATCATTCCGGTGTCTTATTTCCCACATCGCAGCTCCAATCATCAGTGTTTTAAGAAAAAAAGTTTTTTTTTTCTTTTTTTTTTTCTAATTTCGATGAGATCGATCGATTATTATAAAATATATTTATTAAAACTATTTTTTGATATATACTTTTATATGCGTACTAAAATAATAATATTTCTCATTTCAATTATTTTTTCCCAATTACTTCAAGGATTTATTACCAATAAATGTGATTGATTAATTCACGATTATATTAAAAAAATGTTAAGATAGTGTTATGTTATCAAGAATACACAAATGTCAAATATTTCAATAAATAAATAAAATAAAATGAGCAATTTTTTTTCATTTTTTTTGCACAAAAGGAAGTGAGTGAAAAATAGATTTTAAAAAATATCAATCCTTACAAACTTGAAACGAATCAAATTAATATGTCTAAAAGAGCGTTACTTATTCCCCTGACATATGGAACAAGGGCTAAATTCTTATTTTAGGAAGTAAATTTCTTTTTATTTAATTTATTAATTTTTAATAACCTTATAGGATTGACCTGTTGTATCTGCACATACATGAAAGAAAATCTGGTTGTAGATGATGGACGACCCTCTCCTCTGAGTCTAGAGAAGTACAACTAATGAGAATTCACTAGTTGGGCATTTTTGTGAGGGGAGAGCCGATGAAATGAGATGGAGAAAAGGGGTGATCCCCCACCCCGTCAAAAAATGGTGGACCTTGAGTGAGATAGACAACGCTTTGCATTAGTTATATTAACTGTTTGTGCAAAATTAGCATTTTCATTAAATCTATTTTGTGATCCTTGGCGAGTTTTTTTAGCGATCATGAAGTGAATGGTATCCTAAATTCGAATTTGTGACACGTTTTTGACACGAATTTGTTCACGCCAACCGATTGAAACCAAAATTTGACACAGAGATACAATTGTAGTCACATACTGAAATTTGATTATCATGCACAATTTAACACAAAACTGTATTTAAGTCATTGCATTTTTGATTTTACATGCTTCTGAAACTACAAATTGACAGGCGCGAACATCTTCTTGGACTCTCAAACTTCGATTTGTGTTACAGCTTAGATATTAAATATGTGTAAGTTCCCTTCGTTTTGTAGTTATTCTGTTAACTTATATTTGATCAGCCGGACACACAGACACCTTCAGGATGCATTTTGCACAAAATTTGATGGCAAAATACAAATTTGTCGTATATACCAAATTTCATCCGTATCGCACAAAGCGTTTTTGAATTATCTTTGTCGCAGACAGACGGACGGCGAGTCATGATACCAAAAATATATTTTTCGATCAAAAGGTTGCGTATTCAAATCACGTCCGGGTTACCATATCGTAATTACAGTTGCGTGTATTTGTTGTGACTTCAATTATTGTGACGTTTTAGAAAAATAATTTTAGTTACTTTTTAACTAAAGAAATGAAACATTCGACTTTTGCTACGAGCTTCAACGAGGCAGTGTGCGAGAGCGTTCCGAAGAGAATAGCTTTTCTTAGAAGCGTCAATACCCGGATGATGAGCGGCGCGTCACACACAGCCTCGACGGAGCCTGTAGTTTACAGATATTTGATATGATTTAGGATAGGTATATATATAATTTATGATAGGTATTTACTACAGAGATTACAATATGTTCTCTATATTTTAAATACGAGAAAGTAAAAAGAGACCCGCCCACTCACCCATAGAGTGTAATGTGTTTATACACGCATCTTAGTTTTTATATCTTAAATTATCCCATATTACTATAATCTAATTTTTTTTTCTTATTTCCTGATACAAATCCGACTTTCTTATTTAATCATTTCTAGAGCTCGTTTTTTTTTTTTTTAAATACCTCAGTTGCTCTAGTAGAAACTGGGGTATATATACATATATAAGATGACACACTTCGATTTTAATCCAATTTTAACCCGCCTAACCTTTAACCTAATTTTTAACCCGCCAGAGATAAGCAAAATGACACAAATTTTTTTTTAAATATTATTTTATTCACTTCTGAAAAAATTGCAAAACCTAAATTTTTATGCTTCCTCTCGTCCTGGCAGTCATATTTAGAAAATATTTGTTGGTACACAATATTATTAATTTCCTACTCTTCCGCAATCAAAATAAACCGAAAACTTTCAAAATGAGTTATGAAGCTTTGAATATCACTATATTAAACGATTTGAGAACATTTCAAATTGTATCCTTCAGTGCATTGTGTAGCCATTTGGCTACACGTTTTTATTTTCATTTATAAATTGCGCATGATTGTTCCAAAGGGTAAGAATGAATGTCTGGAAATCTGTTTTTAAATGTTTTTTTATAAAAAAAATTGTAGAAAAAACGATAGGTTATAATATTGGTATTAGAATTAGATTTAAACTGGAAACTTAAAAAAAATATTTGGAGGGCTGTTATATGCATAGTTCTACCATTAAAAATACAAACAAAATAATTTTTTTGCTCCATAAAAAAAAATTAGTAAAAAGGGATTTTTATTTTTATTGCAGATTTTTTATAACGTGATTTGTGTCACTGAAGTATTGTAACCCTTTTGTGCATTTCAATTTTTTTTTTTTTTAAAATTCACAAAAAGTATTTAAAAATTTTAAAAATAATTTTCTTGAATTATATACAGTTATTCAAATCACATTTTTTTTTTTTTTTTTGTATAAGAAATAAAAATCCATGCATTCTAGAATAAACTTCCTCTCGGCACGAGGTCCTGCGCGTTTGCGTGCTTAGAGAAAAACCTGTTCTATATCTCTTTCCGCTTGTGATAAATGATCGAGAAACGGTATTTTTTGGGAAACGCAAAACACGCGACACCTCACTCGCCTTGAACTCAATAATGGTTTGGTGAGGAGAAACACTTCTCTCATTTCTGTAACGACTGATTTTTCGAATTTCAAATGAGGAAGCTTCTAAGGAGGTGGGATGAGATTTCATTGTTCCTCAAATATCAAATGAAAGTACCGTTATTTGATTTCGCTATTGCTTATAATGTTTTTGCTTTCTCATAAACAAAGAAAAAATATCGCAATCGTCAAAGAAATCGAAGATTTTGACGAATCTCCACACTTCAGACCTCACCGAATCAGAAAACACGCGTTCGGAATGAAGTCTGTGAACCCAAAAGGGCTTCAAAATGAGACGGATAAAATTCGGTGTTTATATCAAATTTAAATTAAAATTAAATAAAATCCACCCAGAGAAATTTTTTCTGTCGAACTGACCGATTCTAAGTTCACGATAACAGTTATAAGGGCTAGATAGCTAAAATTTGGAACACAGATTTTTCATCTAAAGTGTCGATAAGATTTGAAACCATACCGTCAAAAGGTCAACCGTCTATCCACCTCTCCTTTCTCATGCAAGCAAACGCAATAGTTCAGAAAAGGCCTAAATATATGAAATTTAGTATTTTGGGGCTATCATTTGAGTTCTTCGTCAAATTTTGTTTCGTATCGGTCGAAAAAAAGGCATCCATTTTTTCTTTGGTGTTTATGCATCCCATCGATTCATCGCCCCCCAAAAACACTAAAGACCTCTTTCTAATAGGCTTTCCCATAACGATTGTTCGCCAATGGCATACGGTTTGTCATTCACAAGAGCATTTATTTGATAGAGTGCGAGAAAATGTCGACCAGATTGCTCTTTGAAGTTGCATTCACATTATTTTCATTCGGAAGCCTTAATTCTGTGTAGTAAATGCTAAGGGAGGGAGAGCGAAGATTCTGTTTCACTTTTTTTTTCATTTTTTTTGTTAACTTACACACGAGCGGCAAATCGTTACTATGCAATCGTTACAGAACAAAGTGCCAAAAGAGAATAGTCCACTGAAGAAGAATAGTCCAAAGAAAATTTCTCTCGTCTACTGACTTTCGTTCTTATGAAATTCACGATTCACCCACCTCCTTATCTCTAAAGACAAAAAATTTCTAACACCTGACTTCGAATACATTTATTCACTCTGATTATTGAATAAACGATAGTAGAACGCAGAACCCGTGTCTAGCTAGGGAACCGATCCGAAGCTTCCTCCCTGGAAAGGCCGTAGAGCAGTTCTCTTATGGGAATTGGTAAAGATCTTGATTTATGATGATGGATTTCAGCACCAGAAACGGGAGCCAATCAGAGAGAAATGTTACTTGGGTGGCTACAGGAACATGAGTTATATTGAATTGTAAGGTGATGTTTGGAAATCAATCCATAAGTACATTGAGAAAAATCAATTCTTCTTGGCTTTTTTATTTTCTTAATTACTGAAATAAAATGAGGGAATTATTTAACTAGTGCTCTAATGTCTCTAAGGCCGTCATCTAAGGCTAATCTTCTTTATTATTGGGAATCTCGATTATATTTGTTGCGTTTCTATCTTATTGGTTATTTCCTTCTTATTTCTTTTTCGATATTTGATTACAGTTAATGTTTTTTGTTGTTGTTAATTGGGACTTTCTGGGTTGAACTTTCTGAATTATTCGAAATGTTCTGTAGCCTTACCAAGGGACGATGAAAGTTCATGCAGATACGTTTCTCTATTTTTTTTTCTTTACACGTACAATTCTTCAGACGTCTCCATTGCATTTCTTTCTCCTTAGCTTGCATTTATAACTCTTGGTTCTATGATAAAAACCTGCACATTGATAGCTAATTATTGCTCTTTTGCAATAAGCTTTTATTTTAATTTTTAAATTGGTTGGTTGCAGGATCTTGAAAAGACATCTGTGCACTAGAGTTTCTTAGCTCACGTAACAGGTCATCGAATGTTGTAAAACAAACGAGTCCTAGTAGAAATATCACCAAAGTTCTCAAGTATTTGGGATCTTTCATTTTTCTCATCAAAAATTCACGCCAGTGCCAGGGGTCATAAAAGTGGGCATCCATTCAACAACCATTAAAATACCTTTAAAGTTCTCTTCTTTACCATGAAACTAACTGCGTAGGGACGAATATTTTTTGGATGTTTGTAGCAATTAGCAATAGCAATAAAAAAGTGGAAGTAAAATTCCGTTTTGAAATCGATGTCCAAATAAAGCAGCTATTGTTATCACAACTCCAACGGTGGCTAAATCTTTCAGTGAAGCCCTTTGACGAATCAATAAAAATAGTTTTCATTACAAAAACTGAAAATATTGTTATGAATGATGTGTAAAGCAAATTTATGGAAAAATCAAAGGCAATTAGACGGCACCAATAAAAAAAAAAGAACCGTTCGCTGTTTCAGATGGATGTGAACAATTTTCGCGCATCATTATTTCAGAAGTTATTGGAAAGAAACCGAGCGAAAAAGTCAAAATTTGATTTATTTTTTGTTATTTAAATAAACATCTTAAGTATTAAAAAATTTTGAAATATGAAAATAACTTAGTTGATTCTGAAATGGTCCGGAATGAAGTTCATACACTGCCGTTCATGGTTTCGAAGAAACTCTTATGAGACACACGGGCAGGCAGACTTGCGTTTTCTCTCTGGTATTAAGGATGTACTTTAAGAACTGGAGTATAAGTAAAAATTTCTTAATTTCTTACTCTTTTTATTCATGCTTAAGAATAATGCCTAATTTCTGGCGATCAAAGTTTTTCGACAGTTTGCTCTTTTTAAACATCGTAATATTATTGATTTGTATTGATAAAGCACTCGTCACAGAGCAGAAATGCATGTCTCAGAGCAGATTCTTAATCGTTAACACATCTTGTGACCTCAGTGATAAAATAATAATGAATGGGACGAAAAGAATGGCATTCTGCAATTGATTTACTCAGCCGATATAAATTTATTCAGAAATTAAATTATACTAATTTTTTCTGGAAATATCGAAATATCTTCCAATAACGAAATTACTGCCGGTAGAAAGCGTTTACCACTATCATTAATAAAAGAGACCTATCTAAGCGAGAGGAGTTTGGAATATGTCTTCATTTAAAGTCGTTCAAAGACATTTTCGCACAACATTTGGTAAAGAACCACCGAATAGTCGCGATACAGAATGGTGGTTGACTGCTTACGTAAGGAAACTAATGCAGGGTGAACACTGACTGAAACTAAAATGGCTGAAAAAATTCTTAAAACATTTTTACGAAATCTTGAAAAATCATTGACATAATCACGTCAAAACCTGAATGATCGTCTACACCGTCGCTGGATCAAAAGATTAGAAGCTGCTTTCTTGCCCCTCCCCCGAGAGATATAACTCCTAACGATTTTTTCTTATGGTGTTCTGTTCTTCGGGCCTTTACTTCCACAGGATTTACAGCTACTGAGCGGGGGATGATAAGCGTGTTGGACTCATTGACATGGGATATCCTATCAGGAATGCAGCAGGAACTGAAATAATAGATATTTGATATTTGCCACTTCACTGGAGGGGAAACATAAAACAGCTATAGAAACTCGGATAATAATAGTTTTTCAGTAAATTTGATTTATCAAAATAAATTTAATACGGCTTTCGAATGTAGGCTTTATTTTGCCCCATTCACTGCGAATCACCCTTTATTTTAAATTAATGGCAACCTATTCTAACTTACACACGCACGTTTCATTAAACAAAAATACTAATAAATGTTGGAGTATTTCTTTATGTCATCTGAATCACTTATTAAAGATGCTTTGAAATCAAATGAAAGTATTTAAAAAGTTATTAAAAGTGTGAAAAATTTATTTTTACTATTAATAAAAGGGGTTACTACACAGTAAATTTACTATTTACTAAGGGTGCCCTCTAAATCTTTCGCTACAGGTCACTGCCTTGTTACATAATGTAAACTTATTTTCCCAATAATTTTACATTATGTAACAATCGAGAGGAATCGAAGTGCTCCGTTGAGAAAGACATAATAAATTGCATATCACGTATAAGAGAAATGAAGTCCATCCACAGTCGCATGCAAAGGTTCTTGCTGCTCTGTGTTATGATATTTCTTCCTTCAATCAACAAACTATTCTACATTCCATTTCGAAACTAGATAATATCTGACTGGGGACGTCAGAGAACGACACCCCTTACTTGACATCATCGTGTGGACATATGACTCAAGAAAGCAAACTTATTGTCCACCAAGCCCGTTCATATACAAGGTTCGTTCGGTGGAATCGGGTTTCCCACCGACTACCAGCCGCCGCCAAGGCGTACATGTCTGTTATTGGCATGAACCGGTTGATCAAAGGTATGATGAGTGGGAATTAAAATATGAAGCACTTTAAAACATTAATATGTCATGGCAGTCAATCACCCGTACGCATATTAAAGATGACTGGCAAGAAAGGCTTAAATTATGCGCCAGATGCCACTTACACTTGTTGAACACTGGAAAAATAGAAAAATAGCATCTTCTGGAATGAAGAACTGAAATGGAAATTGCAATGAATCCAATTTAACATAAAGACATTTTTAACTGGTAGAGGCGTGTAGCCAGCCTGTGGTCTGCTGGTTCATCCACCTGGAAACAAAGATCCAATTTCATTGAGCTCTATAAGTATCACGCATTAGTACGTTACCGCTACTTTTTAAGGTTTGACATGATGAGGGGACGAAATATTTTTCGTCCCCTCATAATGTCTCCCTGACTCTTGTTATATCACAGCTTTTAAACCCATTAAATGAATTGAATTAATTTCGTATTGTTGACAAATTTTAATTTAATTATTAAACTTATTTACTTATTGGGAAATTGAAAGCATTAATTGTTACAAACAACCAGGAAACAAATTGAAAAATATGAAAAGAAAAAACGTGGAGAAAATATATTAATATTTAAACTAAGTTTTGATGGATAGGAAAAATGAAGATGTATTAAAATTTATACTATTATCTAGTTGATGATTTAGCCCTTATATTAAATGTTAAAAACAAAACTAAGCAAAATTAGTTTGTAAAAACTTTGAGATTTATTTATGCTTATTCATCATTATTATTTCTTTTGATATTGTTACCCTGCATTTCATTTAAGAGTAATTACAAACTGCTTAAATAATAGTAAAATACAATAAATGTACAATAAATACACATTTGAATACCCAATTAATTATTAGAGACACTTATCCTTAAACAAAACTATTTGGGAAAATGAGATATATCTCAAAGCCATCTCTTATCCATTCATCTATTTACATAAAAATATGCTTCGCATGTCAGATATAATTCTGAAATATAAAATTTTTATATATTTGGGGAAATGAGATATATCTCAAAGCCAACTCTTATCCATTCATCTATTTACATAAAAATATGCTTCGCATGTCAAATATAATTCTGAAATATAAAATTTTTATATATTTGGGGAAATAAGAAATATTTCAAAGCCATCTCTTATCCATTCATCTATTTACATAAAAATATGCTTCGCATGTCAAATATAATTCTGAAATATAAAATTTTTATATATTTGGGGAAATAAGATATATCTCAAAGCCATCTCTTATCCATTCATCTATTTACATAAAAATATGCTTCGCATGACAAAAATAATTCTGAAATATAAAATTTTTATATATTTGGAGAAATGAGATATATCTCAAAGCCATCTCTTATCCATTCATCTATTTACATAAAAATATGCTTCGCATGTCAAATATAATTCTGAAATATAAAATTTTTATATATTTGGGGAAATGAGATATATTTCAAAGCCATCTCTTATCCATTCATCTATTTACATAAAAATATGCTTCGCATGTCAAATATAATTCTGAAATATAAAATTTTTATATATTTGGGGAAATGAGATATATCTAAAAGTCATCTCTTATCAATTCATCTATTTACATAAAAATATGCTTCGCATGTCAAATATAATTCTGAAATATAATTTTTTTTATATATTTGTGATATGTGTACAGAAACTGACATATCAACTATAAACTGTAAACATCTGGAATTCCTGGCAATTTTACACACACACACACATAAAGATTTTTTTTTAAATCCCCCAAATAAAAGTATAATTAATTGATGCATACTCAACAAATATCATGAAAAGTTTAATCAGGCTTTAGAGTGCCTAGTTAAATATCCACCACTGAATTTTTCTTTATTATTTGAGTAATAATAAATCTATATATGAATGCGTGTGTGTGTGTCAAAAAATGATTCAAAGGAACTCTAAAAATCTTGGAATGAATTCCTGTTTTCCCCGCTTTAATTTTCTCATTAAAAATAAAGTAAATCCGCACTAATTATTTGCTTCAAATCTTGAAAAGAAGATTAACCAATCAGTATGAGTAAGAAAACTATGATATTTTCTGCTCTTGTATAAGGTCGGCTATTCTACTAAAATAATCCATGTATTAAAAAATCTAGATTTTTTTCGGGAAAGCTCTGAAAATGATCAAGTACACTTGTCCTACTCTTCTTATTGCGAAAAAAAAATTACTTAAACAAATTTGCTCCTTCAGTCTTATTCAGCAGATATTTGTAGCACAAATAATTTGCTATTGTGAAATCCTGGCTCCAGTTGGTGGTTTCCAGGTTGCAAAGAGGACAAGTATGTTCTCTCATACTTGATATCGGAATCATTTTAATTTTTAAGAATCTGAGGGATAAGAATTCAAATAAAATAAAAGCATAATTTTCCCTTAAATGCAATTAGTTGACGTCTTACTTCCCCCCCCCCCCCCACCTATTATCTCAGCTGGTTCCTACCACTCTACTTGCGCCACTGGAACCACCAACACCACCCTCAACTGAGCTTCCTTTCCTTTTCTTCCTTCTCATCGCGACCGGTTTTCGTTGCAACTCAAAACAAAGAGGAGGGGAGGAGAGGGGAGGGAGGTTGTTTTGTGGTTGCATCCGCCATTCATTCTAATCATCACGCAAACGATACCCTTCGACCCAGATCCTCGTTCCCGTTCTCATTCCATTCCTTACTTTCCCACAAATTAATTCTGCGATTGATCGAGACTCGTGTCCATTAATTTTCGATTGGATCCCCCCCCTCCTCACCTCAGGAGAGAGAACGTGGAGTTTCGTTTTTGTTGACGAGACGCTAGAAACTCTCCTTCAAAATGAATTAGTAATGATTTGAGGACATTTTATGTTTTATGTCCCATTCATTTCTGTCTTTTTAATGAATTGGTACTTCGTATTTAAATATCGAAAATTCTGCCTTTTAACGCACGTTTCTGACACGGCATTTCGGTACGAGTTCATGCTAATATATCATTCATATTGATATGATTTATTTACTGTTCTTTGCTGCAATGACTGACGTGAGAAAAACTAATTTGCAACGAGCTTATAGAAAATCTGAAGCAGCGCAAGTTCTGCCGATGGTTCCTATGAAATAGGTTATCTCGCTCAGAATTTTTAAAAATTTGGTAGCAACACGTGACTGCAAAATTGTTCATTGAATCAATTCATATCCTCCCCCCCCCACCTCTTTCATACTCGCAAATGTATAGACCGGCAGAGGGTGTTGCTGTGAAACACTTGATGTAACATTTGATATCGATTTAGAATTCTAATGTAAATTTCAATTTTTAATTTCGTCCATGCAGCTATTTGCGTTTTTGATTTAGGGTCTTCACATGGAACGCAGATCAGACAGACTTTCCATTGATAAATTTCGTCTCAAATTGTATACAGATCTAGAAATATGGCAGACATATCAGATTTCACGAGTCTGGCTATTTGTGTTCTTGGACAAACATGATTTAAAAAAATGTTCACACACAAATACTGGAGTGTTTTTTTTTTAATTTTTTTTAGATTTTATGATGGGATTTTTCAATGTTTACAATAATTTTTCTTTGCATTTTTTTTAATGCGAGAAAGTATGATAGCCTTCATGCGTTTCCTTTTGATGAGGAGAGTTCTCATTTCACCGTGTGCAAGCACCGAGTGCGTGTTATTAACCGACTTCTCATACCGCTGCAGGCAACGCTGTAACTGAGGCGGTAAATAACTGCCAATCTATTATAGTCATTTCAAAAAGAGTTAATTTAAAATTAAAAAAATCTTTCATTCTAAATTACAATAGTATGATTCAAAAGTAAATCTGATGATTGAATATAAATTGAATAATATAAGAATAAATGAGCAAATTTCAACTACATAATGGCTTAACTGGACATTTATTCCTTTCGCCCGTCATTCCCTTTTGAATTGCAACCCGTTTTCACCTTTGAGGCATTTTTGGTAGGACTTGATTGCTATTTTCGGGAATGCGTCTTACATATCAACTTCCGGCAAAAAGGAGAAATAATATTCCTTTATATAATATTCCTCAGAGAAAAGTGAATGGTCTGATGAAAGCAGATCAGCTGAACCTTCCGTCGTGGACCGCAACTCTTAAGTGGAACATATTGCAGAACCGCAGTTTTCCTTTAAAATTCTTTAATACTTTTACTGCCACGACTTTCACTTGATAATTGAACCATATATCTAATTAAACGAAATTTACTTTTAACTACAGTTGAGAAGGAGCTATCTAATTGAATAACAGGTGTGAACCACATGTAAGTCACATGGCAGTCAACATGTTAAAGTTTGGGAGTAAAAATGGAATTCATAGAATTTCACTAAGCTTTGTCTATTTAATTCAAATTTTCTCTCATTTCATGGATGTCTTCTTTTTACTTACGATTTCTGAGGCTTCTTTCTTTTTTTCTTTTTATCTTCATAAAACTCAAGAAGCCTTCCTTAAATCATATGTAAATGTCCTACCACTGGTGTGGTGTGGAAGTTTGGAGATGTGGGTTCTAGCTTAGGTGTCGTCCTCGTCATCTGGCTGCGGTTTGAAATGATGAAGACTGGCTTAAAATAGTTCTTGTATTGCTTTAAAAAAACGCGACGTTAATATAACTAAACCAATTAAATAATTGCAAGCAGAGAAATGGCGCGTGCAATTAAATAATATTGAATAAGTTGTATAAATGGGATTCATACAACTGGATCGAATATATGGTGAAACCTTACTGAGCGACCAGTCTTCCGTTCGGAGAAAATTTGGCAGCTCAGAGGAGGTGGGGGTGGCCGCTTTAAAGGGTTTCGTTATAATTGCATGATAATTACTATAATACATAATATAAGCAAGTCTGACTCATTTAACTTGGGGCTTTATATAAAGAGAAAATAAGTCTACTGCTTTATTCAATATTTTTTTTTTATTTCATCGAAAAACGATATTCTGTTTTAAATTTTTAATCTTCTGTTTAAATTTTCTGTTTTAAATTTTAAATATTCTTATAAACAATCGTTTCTCTTTCCAAGTTCGTCTTTCAGTTTAAATATGTTTGTCATTTCGTTGATTTGTTTGCTATTGTATCAGAATTTCTGATGACTTCATTTATTTTCCTCAAAGTCACGTGAGTTGAAAGTTTAGCTGGCTTATGATTACAAACCGCATCAGAAAATTCCCCGCCAAAGACGGAATCTGAACGTAAAATGTCACAAAATTTCATTTGAAAAAAAAAGTTTAAACATACAACATACTATCTGGTTCTTTTAAACCATTTAATTTTCGATTTGATTAATGGCCTTAACTCCTTAACCGAAAGGCGTTCCCGAATCATTGATGCTTCGTGCTGGAAGGATTCCTTATGATATTCTATTCCAGGAAGCTTTCGCCGTCTCTCTTCTACTGATTACACAGCTGACACGAAGCATTTAGCGATCACTTTACATTTTTTTTTCTATTTTTTTTTCAGGAGGCTTTAAAATTATCTCCGACAGAAACTTTCTTTGAAAGTTCACCAGCACTTTCGCATTCATCCAAATGCGCAATGACATGTCGCAGAGCGCATTGTCTGTATTTAATCTTGAAATATTCTATAATAGCATGATCGAACGGCTGATGTTTTGATGTTGTATTTGGAGGTAGAAATAACAGCTTAACATTTGTGATCCGTGTTTATGACACGCCGCGTTCTCAAGACGATCCTGTCTTGATTCCTCATTTTTTTAGTCGACGTTTACCAAACATTACTCAAAAATGAATGACGTCATCCATGCTTTTTTGTTCAAATACCATGACACACCGAGATGGTTTAAATATTTTCCGTCAAAACTCTCGGGTCTTTGACATCTCCAAATGACTCTTCTTTCTCTTCGGCTGCGCTCACACAAAAAAGAATGGTAAGCCTCTATTTCGGAATTTTTCCACCTTTGTCTTCTTTGAATTTTTGAATCATACCTTTATTGGACTAAAGGCCGAAAAAAAAAAAAGAGTGCGTCGTTCCGTCCATGTTGAATATGTCTTTGTCATCATATCAGCCGAAAGTAGTGTCTTCACATGAACTGAATTCAACATCTGCCGCTTCAGCACACAGTGATTGGAAAGTGATGTAATTCCGTGTACGAAATCTGTTTAATCACCCATTGTTGGTAGAGAAATTTTCAATTCTCGTAACATCCGCAAGTTCTTTTGCCTTGTGTTGAATCATAGGTTCATCGACAGGAATTTTCTTCGCACGAACAATTTTAAGACATTTCAAAACAGTGTCTCAGATCGGTGTACTTTTCATGACACCACGAAATTGGAAGTCTTCAAATTCTTTTCTTTAATGATTCTGCTGATTTGCGTTTTTCCGAAGTTAAGTAATTCGGATAATTTTCTCATCGATTTGTCATTCTCATATTGATGCAGAACTTGAATATACAGCTCGAGATTTAGAAAAGACGCTTCCACATCGTTGCCACTCTGATCAATAATCGACTAATGAACGAAGCTTGAATGGCGTTTTTGTTCCAAAACTATTGGAATCCTCTAATAGCCAATAAGAAGCGAAAAATATAAACGATCATTTTTAACATGACCTTGAACCTTTCGATTGTGCGCTACTTGCGATCTTTCAGATCAGCGTTCACTCATTAAATAGTATTAAATGCATTCACGTATTAAAATGGCTGCCATATTATAATTTGCATACAAGGTTTGGCGCATTGACAACGAACAACACAAGATAATCAATCAATGACATCGTAAATATGACACCTCTGAAACGGATTTTAACTTACGTGGAAAATTGCTGATATCCGTAATTATTACTCTTTTGAAACGAACAATTAATACCGCGTTTCAAAATTGAGTTGAAAATAACAAATAAAACGAGAGAAACTTGCTTCTAAAAGTATATTTAAAAAGAATACATCTATAACTCCGCCGTACGGGACACATTCATAAAAAGTATTAATTTGGTGTGTATAATACTAATTCAATCTAATAAACTAAATATAATTTTCAAATTTAATTATTATATCTTGCAAATTTAATTTTTATAATTTTCTTAATTTATTCAACAAAATGAATTAAAATATACAAAAGCTATTTTAAATGCACGTTTAAATGAATATCAATAATATTTTGTTCTTTCAATTATACCTAAAATTCTTCAGCAGTATAACTGTTTTCTAGTGTATGTTACATATCTATTATGTAGTAAACTATGCAGAAATCAGTTGTGAAAGTGATTAATATTATGACGTATGAAAGAGACCCTTTCATACCGTCATTGCGGAAATTAATTTATTAATGTATAAATGAAAAATAGGGATGGTTTATATATTTTTAAAATGATTTTAAAGATTACATTAAAATATAAATAAATGTCGCAGATTTTTCATTTCCCTTTTTATCATTTTAATGAAAATTGATAGATTAATAAAGATTTAAAAGATTGAAAGTATACTAATTTATCTTCTATCATGATCTAAATTGTGTTGAAAACTCCTACAAAACTATCCATTTCACAGTTTAAAATATTACAAACTATTTAATACAACATCTGATTTATTAGAGCTGTGGAAAAATAAGAAAACCAGTGCAAAATAATTGTTAGCATCCTGATTTAAATTTTGTGGGATCAAAAGCTAAGAAAGTCTCATACATTTTGAACTTCCTTCGTATCAACTGCTACGAATAATAGTTGAAAATATAAAAACTTTTTAATTATTAAAAAAGATACTTTTTGAATTCTTTCGGATAAATGATTATCCAAAAACAAAGCATATATAATGCAACTTCTTGTTTTCAACGCTCGTGAGGCGCCATAAATATCTTTCTTTAAATGCAATTTTTTCAGTGCGTTCTTAAAACTTTATTCAGTTGGCATAATTGTGTTTTATTGAAAGATTTTAAGAACTTTTTAAATTAATGGCTCGTTGCACATGTTTTCATATTTTTTCAGAAATGAATACATTTTTTACATTGAAATGAATCAAACAAATTGCATTCAATTCAGTTTTTTTGTAAAATGATAAGCATTCTAGTGAAAATAAATTCGACAGGACTCATATTAATAATATTAAAATAAAAGCTGTTTAATTCTCAGAATAAATATATTTTTAATTAGAAAATATTAAAAAACACTGTAATTTGTTCAAATCTGAAATATATTAATTTCTTTTACTCTGCATAGGAAAACCTATTTTATGTCCATTTTTTTCCGTTATGATTCATTTGCTGTCATATTTAAATACATCATTCCGTGTACATGAATTATGCAGTTGCAATAATTACACATATTACTTCGAAATCTTGATTCTTAAATACTATATCTGGAATTAAAATTATGCTAGATGGCTCCGCCCCCCTGCTCGCTTATGCTCGTCAACCCTTAGGAACTGCTAATGCAGTTCCTCTTGGATCGCTTCTCAATCCAAGCTCGCTCACCGTCTGCTTGAGTCCATTCAGATTCAATTTATACCAAAATGGGATAAAACACTTGCAAAAATCACCTGCATCAAAGCTCTTTGCAAACACAATACATTTAAATAACTACATACATCCACCAAAGAAACAAATTTTAAAAAAATGTGCTTTTCTCACAATTTTTCAAATTTAGGAACAGAAACAGAATGAAAAGTTAATATTAACAAAACAAAACAAAATTCTGAAAGCAGCTATATTCAAATTCAGTCCATTCCAAAATAAGATAAAACAATGAAAGAAATAAAAGATGCAAAGTAAAAAGTACACTCGAAAATTGAACCTAATTCTCTTCATGGAAACAGCAAGCGATAGACCATGGCATCACAACATTGGTTTAATACAGAAATATTTTTGCAGCTATCACCTACAGGATAAATACAGATGTCTCGATTAGCAGGTGGTTCGCCATTATCTCCAACAAATATCGCTGCAATTTCTGTTTTTACAATAGATTGGTTATATCTAGGTATATCTAAATTTCTAGTCTCCATGAAAACCATCCTGATATTTGTAGCAGGATTTTCTCCATTTATACGATGCATCTGCAAGTAGCAATCGATGAACGGATTGATTGCTCTCAACATAGAATCCAATCTTTCCATCACAGAGAGCAAACATCCTTCATTTCTCTCCATGTGTTTTTCAGTGGCTTCACTGGTATCAAACATATATAACTAACCATAACCTGGTTTGTTGTGACCACTGTATAAAGGAAAAACTATGTGGTATATCTGACCATGAATCTTATAGTAATATGGCCCAGATCCAGGAGGGGATTGAATTTGAGCTCCCATGGAAGCAAGGAGAAACCATGTGGTATATCTGACCATGAATCATGTAGCAATATGGCCCTGTTCAAGGAGGAGGTATGATTTGATAGATCTGTCTTCTCTTTCTTCGACGATTTCGTTTTAAATTCGATGTGGCACGACTTAAACCCATCTTAAAAAATTATGTCCGTTTTGTGACAGTTAATTTTTTGTTTAAAAATTTTTCAAACTGATGCAAGAAAAGCGTTCGCTTGAAATCTTACCAAACTGTGTGTTGATATTCCCTGGAGAGGTCGAAGTGTTGCCAATCAACGTTTAACAAATTCGGCCTGATTTTGCCTCCATGTAAGCGTTTTATGAAAATACAGTTGTCAACAAACACTGCGCTTGCGTGAATTTTCTACACCAGTTGGAATAACGCAAATACGTGAATTTCCTACGCCAGTTAGGGTAATGCAATGCAAATTAGAAATTTTTTCCTTTATTCCGTTTTATTTTAATTCAAAAGTACTTCAGAATGAATCCGAAAGACCGATTAATTAACATAGTTTCATTTTAATTGCCTAAAAAACTAAGAAAATAAACTGAATCGTTTGAAGTAATCGGTCAAAAACATGTTGAGTCTAACTTCGTTAGCGCGGGGAAAAAACTGAAGTCTTACTCATTTGGCGGTGTCAAGTGTTGCCATTCGGCTTGATTTTGTGTCCACGTAAGCGTTATATATATTAGTACGTTTAAGTTACCACGTTAGCAGATAAGCTACTAGCACATGACTATTTTCTAAAAAATATTGCTAATGCTTTCATACTAATTCAACTTCATACTAATTTTCAATCAATCAATATATATATATATATATATATATATGTAAGCTAGGGAATAGCATATAATTTCATAATTACTTTACATTTTGTTCTCTATTCCTTCCCTCAATTTCTCGTCGAAAGGGGAGAATTACCACATTTGGACGCTCCAATAGATTTGACCTTTAATGTAATCTCAATTCCATTAAATATTTAAATGATAAAATAAGACCACATCTATATAAGTGTGCTTTCTGGAATCCTTTTTTTTCCGGAAAAGTGGTGTGTGATTGTACTAATGAGCAAATGTTTTATATTTTGATATCGTTATTAATATATTTTAAGAAAATATCTTTTAGCTGTCATTCCAAAAACAGTTAACTTCCTGCCTAAAGCAAGTAGCAAAATAAATAAATAAAAATAATAAAAAAAAGCTACATCCTCAGAATGGCATTTTTTTTTTTACTTTAGTTAGCTATAATAATGTTATTCAAATACTTTTAAAATAAGCGAGATGAATATTTTGTGGAAAAGTTGCTCAGATAATTGCTTGAATTCCATAAACAAATCGAGACGAGTCTCCCAAAAAGTATCTCTAAAAAATACCAGTCCTTACGAATCGGAACTGAGACAACAAGAGCACGCGGTTAAGGGATATTAAAGAAAAGGCGTCTATTTAAAAATAGATATTCGAAATACGATAGTAGAGTTTCTATTTCTTTAATCAAAATAACCATCCATTCGTCTTTTTCTTTGTTTGTAAATTTTTATTGATATATATTCTCGTTTTGCATAAAACATCTGATTTTGAATTAAATATATACAAGATTAAATGAAGTTTCCTTCTTCCCCTCGAATTCCATTTAGTGCTGTTAGTCAAGAATTATATTATGTTGAGGGTTAAAAATTCCTAATATTGGTGATAATTTAATATTACTTGTTTTACATTCAGAAATATAAAAAAGTTGTTCCACTTTCTGTTGAAGACAGTATTCTCCAAATTACAAAAAATATTATATAATTATTCCATTTGCATTACGATTTCGATATTGGAAGAATTTTCTGCAGTCGAAATATTTATTGATTTATCTTATGATAGATATTTTTAAAAACACGAATGGTATTTAAATTTACAATTTGCAAAGAGTCATATCTATTTTCACTCTGAAAAAGAGAGGACTTTTCTCTCTCTATATGTTTGAGATGTTTTCATCAGTCTCACAAGGCTGACAAAATATATAATTCTCGAGAGAATGCTGTTGTTTTCAAATGTTATTTACACTTTTCAGATTTTTCGTTAAAACAGCAACATTGTTAAAGTTACTACGATATTGCCAATATTGATATCTATTATACACAGATTAAAGTTTTACTTTTTATGTTTCGAGAATTTCAATAGCATTATTCCTATTTGAATCGAAAGCTCTTAAAAGAAGGGCTCAATCATTTTCACAGAAAAAAGATTATTATTCCGTGAGAAAGAAACCTTCAGCCATCAATTATCTCTCATCAGAAATCAGGATAGGAGTGCGCAAATGTGATTGAGCGCAAGCTGCACTGCCCAGGACCTTTCGGCTCATAATTAGAAACCGAAAGTGATTACATTTTCCGGAAAAAAAGGATAGGCAAACCGAGGCTGCGGCCTTTCAGAGGAGTTTAGGTAGTCGTTGCTTTATTTTAACATTAGGTCTATGGGTCAAAAACTCCTACGAAAAATTGGAGGGGTAGTCGTTAGAAGAAGTTTTACTGTAATCAGAATTATATTGATATAAAATATTTTGAGGGAATACTCTGAAATGAGTGTTCTTTCATTTTTTTGGGCTCACTTTTTTTCTGTGTAAAATGAGTAATTTTTACTTACTAGTATACGAAGAGAATTCATTTGTCGTCAAAAATTAGATTCCCTAAATTTGACGTCTTTCCACGCTTCGGTCCTTCCCGAGCAGTTGCAATAAGTGTACTTATCTGTCTGAGCACATGCACCGAACTATAGAGTTGAAATTTGGTATGTGGGTTTACACCATAATTTTAGATTTGTATTAAATTTTGGATTGTATGCCAGTAAAATGGGTATTATTTAACAGATGTTTCATCACCTTAATTTTCATTGTGTATCAAATTTCTGTTGGCACTTTAGAGAATTTTTCACTTAGTTTCTTCCAGTAAGATTTAATAATGAAAAGCTGTGCATGAAATAACCAATTAATTTTTAATTAAGAAAATTTAGTTTATTTTATAATTCTTACATATTGTTAATTAAAATGAGATTATTGATATGATATATATGTAATTCTTAAGTTCATATTCAAAACTTCTTCAAAAACTTCTAATGACTTCAGATTAGGTACTAGTTTTAGCATTTACGCCAGGAACTCTCGTAATTTTTTATTTCAGGCGCATTATCTATTTCCTTCCTAATGCATTCTTCGGATGATGTGTCTATGACTCCAGAGCATTCACTAAAATGACTCATTAGTAGTCGCTTAGTACATTTTCGTCTTGGTAATATTTCATTATCATTAGTTTCATTATCAGTATCAGGTAAATGTATGCTTATTTCTTCTGATTTTTCCGAATCTCTCCAGTCACATTGATCCTCAGAGTTTACACTACTCTTATTCATTACAATGTTTATTCCAGAACTTGTTTTCCCTTTGATAAGACCGATGTTTTCACTAAATCCACTGACTAGCAATAATTTGGCCGGACTTGTGCCAAGACAATCTAACAGTTAATAGTATGTGATAGTGATTTATGATACAAACTTAAGTAATTAAAGCGTTGCCGGATTCAGAACACTAGAAATTTTAAACCAAATTTATTATTATATTCAACAGTAAGTATAACTAGTGGTTGTGCTGCATGATATGAAAAACCAATGACGAGCTGTACTCGTCATTTTGCAGGAAGGGGTTAATGTGACGAGACATTTTCAAATTAAAATATAAATTAACAAATTTCTGTTGATTCGAGTGCAAGTCGAGGTGGCTCCGCCGGGCACTTTAGAATTTTTTCACTTAATGTGATGTGACTTTATGTGCATATGCAATTACATATAAATTCCTCAATATCTATAAAAAAACTCTTTAAATGGAAATATATTTTTTAATATATATATATATATATATATATATATATATATATATATATATATAATTTGAAAATGTTCTAGGAAATTTAATTTAATTTTTTAAAATTATTTTTTTCCTTCTTATTCTATATATATTTATTTGGAACAAAACTGACTAATTCCAATTTATCTCATTCCAATTAAAAGGTAATATTTTAGAAATATTTTTATACACAACCTCATAAGAATTTTATGTTTTCTAAACTGAAATTGATTTTCAACAGTCTAAAAGAACTCGAAACAAAAAGTGTAGACAATTTATTTTTAATGTTTTACCGAAATATTTAGTATCATATTTAATTTTCTAAAAAAGTATTTCACCTGCACAAATATTCGCTTTCAAATATTCTTCAATATTTATAAGCGATTTAAACATCGTTTTAAGAAAAGTTATTAAATTTTTTCCCCTATGCCCTTCAAATATTTATTTTATTGAAGAATATATATTATAATGCTATTTTATTTGAAAATAAAATTATAATTTGGTGATGAAATAACAAAAAGATGGTTTCATATTTTCGTCCATTTTTATTTATTTCGGTGTCCAAAGTGTATCCCCAAATAAAAAAAAAGCAACAAGAATTGTGAAGGAAATTTGTTATGCTTCTTCAGCGCACGTAACTAATTTTTGGCTCAGTTAATCAGAGAGAAGAGACATAAATGGAGAGGGACATCGAAGGAATGTGAATGTCGAATTATGTGCCAATATTCACATATCATGTGAACATTGAGTCGGGGAGAGTATGCTCTATTGTTTTTAACGAGACGAAGGAATCCCATCCCCGATCCGACCGAAGGCTTTGTTTTCGCCCATCTGATTAGCCTCATTCTCTGCATAGTTTCGAATGGAAAA
>JAPMOR010040746.1:290845-334115 GCA_026543865.1 Argiope aurantia | reverse complement strand
CATCCTAAAGGTGTTCTATCAGATTGATTTCAGGTGAGATAGGCGGCCAGGACATTAACTGGAATTCAGCATCATGTTCCTGGAACCACTCCAACACAATTTTTGCCTTGTGACACGGGGCGTTGTCCTGTTGGAACATTCCATTTCCAGCTGGAAAAACAGAGGCCATGTAAGGATGAAACTGGTCCGCAATGATGTTCAGATACCCTGTAGCATTCATGGTATGCTATACCACAACCATAGTAAGTGAAAGAATGATTCTTCAGACTCCCCAGCAGCAGTTAAATACCACTTCCAGTTGATCACGTACCTTCCACGTCATCCAGACGAGTTCATTGGAAAATGTAGGGGTGGTCATAATGTTTTGGCTCTTGAGTGTATATATAAATTTTTCTAATGTATGAAAATTTTCGTACAAACAGCTGGTAGTATTTCTTTCAGCTATTTTTCGAAATGTAAGCCTTTTTTAAATGGGCAAATTAATAATGCATGAAATTATCTGAGGACCTTTAGTAAAATTTCATTAAAAAACCCTTCGAAACGATATTATAATTATTTTTAAGCATTTTTAGTGATATGTATTTATGTTGTTTTTTTCAGATTAAATGTATCCATATTTAATCTAAAATAATATCCATATTCAATACCTATCGCGGAATGATTTCTTTTACCATTCAAAGACAAAATTGCCAATTATATGTTGTTGCTTTCTCCGGGCTTTGGACCCTTTGACTTAAAAGTTACTGATGTATATTTGGAAAATATTTACTTTACAAGCTGGAACTGAAAAATAGAAAAAAGTTTTTTCCCAAAAGTTTAAAATAAGATTTTAATTAAAAATTTAAATGTTTTTATACACTTATATAACAAATGGTGGGCTCTGTAGTACGATTAAAGAATAAAATATAATTTTCTACTGTGATATAGCTTGCAGTTATCTGCTTTAATTTTGATAATATGAAGTCATCTCTATTTAAAAAAACAGTATTTTTACACTGATTTATTTTTCCTTGTAGGAACTTTTTTTTCACCTGATATGCCTGTTTACATAACATTACAAGATTAATGGATAACTAGTTGTAAATTTTAATGATTTTTTTAAATCTTAACAGATTTAAAATTATAATGAAATAATTTTTAGATCAGAAGGAAATAAAAAATTTTAAGCAACATTGCATCCCTAGGCTGCATCTCATTTTGTCCATTGGATAAGATGTTCGCAGAACAGAACAAAACATAGACAATATTTCTAGAAGTATTAAAAAACCGTTATGAATTGGGAATTGATTGCTGTTAGAAAGAATTGCGCCCCAGAGTGCAAAATATACGAGTTTTGACTCCAAATCATTCCAGACAAAATGAAGTTTGAGCGAACACTCGTTGAAAACACTTTTGTCTCAAAGCGGTGACTGTAACCTGCACTGGCAAATAAACATAGAATTTCAATGGAGCTTTTCTTGTGCAAAAACACTAAACCGGAGCGCAAATCTCGGTCTGCTTTTTTATGTATATATATTCCCTGCGAATGTCTTTTTAAGCTTAAAAAAAAAAAAAAAAGCCGGGCAAATGTGACCTCGATTCGACGCACCGATTCCCAGACACGGCAGGAAATGGATCTGTTAACGACAGAATTCATTCGTCTATATCTATATCTATATCTATACTTATAATAAAGCTCAATGTGTGTGTGTGTGTGTGTTGGCGCTCTACAGGCCAGACCATTCAACCTACAGCTACCAAATTTGGCACGTGTATACCTTGGAGGTCAGGAATGTGCACCTGGGGGTTATTTTTTTGAATTTTTAACTAGAATTTTATTTATTTAAAAATTAAGCGAAATTTTGACGTGTTTCTGCTATAACTGCCGAAAATATTACCAAACAAAAAAGATTTTTACATCACGTTAAAGATCAAAAATTTATCTTTTAAATGATACTACTGTTTTAATCTTAAAATTAAATTTCTATTTTTAGTGAATTTTTAAATAAATATTTTAACTATGTTTTTCAATAATTTTTTTTCGTCAAAAATAAAAATTAAGATTAAGCACGTTTCGCATTCATGAGAAAAAAATAGCTTTTTTCAAAGTGTTGCCATCACATTGATTAAAGCTCTAACTGAAAATAAATTAAATCTTTTTGGAAATGAAATCTGCAAAAATATAATTTTCGGCACGTGTCTGTAGGAAATGAAACAAATATGAAATATTAATTTTTCTAAAAAATAAATTCAAGAAAAATTATTTTATGATCTTTTACACTCTCTATACAGGGTGTTTATTCAGTCCCGGATCCATTTTGATATTTAATGACTCATAAAATAATGAAGATGTAAACAACTTATGGCATTTATTGATGGAATAACTCATATATTTTCCTTTCCCAGTTTGAATATTTTTACTTTTGTAAATATCGTCTGCGCGTGTTTTTAATTTCAGATAATTTCATTTTCCAGTCTAAATATCTGTACTTTTCTAAATATTGTCTGCTTATTAATTGCATTTTTCTCTCTTTTGTTTTTGGCAACTATTGAAATGTTATGTTTACTTTTGATGTGTTTGTTCTATGTAGTACTTTTGTATGTGATGTTTTATTCGATCGGATATTAAGGAGAATACATACACCACAAGAGAAAGCACAGATTTTATGGTGGTCATAGAGTTAATTTCCATTCAACTAAATCATTGACTTTTATGAGTTAATTTCAAATCACTTAAACTGACTGATTTATGAAGATTTGAATATCACTATTCAATAAAAAAAAGGATAATTTTAGATTTTCCATCAATCGCTTCAAAGAAAATACGCCAATCAGCGAGCAGGTTTCTCAAGATTAATTGCCCTAAGATTACGAAAATGGTGAGTTTTCTAAATTTTTAACATTTAAAACTTCATAAATAAGTCTTAGTTGATCGTGGAAAATAGAAACATTCATTCATTTATTTAAAATTTGGTGTGTAAAGAATATTTATCAGAATATGATACCTTACTGCATTAAATTTAGACTTCATAATTTTTGAAATATATTTATAAGCAGGAACAAAATATTATTATTGATTTCATTTCAATCCTTTTGAAAGCAAAACTAAAAACTGAATTTTATACTGAATCTCAGAAATTTTTGTTGAATTATTGTTTGAGATATTACATAAACTATGAAAAATATTTTGTAGTTAACATAAGACTTAAATACCGAGCGATTCTGTTTGCAATACTCATATTCAATAATAATAATAATTAATAAATAACAATAAAGATGATAAATAAAATAAAGCGCTTGGTTTTATTAAAAAATATCTTAATATTAATTGCAATTTCGTCATTTACATTTTAAATTAAAGTTGAAGTTTTACCGGAAATGGCAACAAATTAGCAAAATATATATAGTAAATTTGAACGAAACGATCTAAACAGTATAAGTTTGGTATGACTATCAAAATTTGAAGATTAAAAATGTTTTGTTTGAGAATCCTTTAAGAGACCAGTTACTTAAAATATTTAATTGAAAATTGTAACGAGCGGTAATACTGGCGAACCGGCTGGTCGCCAAAGGCGGCTAGTAATCTATATATTCACATCAAAGAATATACTAACAGACTGAGATGTGATTATAATATAATGTAATAGTACGCATAAGAATGCACAAGCATTATATAAAAAAGAAAGTTTTTTTAACATCTCCCTCCAATTTGCTCTTAAATACGCTATTTATTTAGTAAAGCTGCTTTTAGGATTAGTTTTTGCGCCGGAAAAATGGGTCGCATCTGATATGAATTATATATATTTTTTCACAACTTTCCATTTCTTTTTGCCATTGTTCCTTCAGCAAAGAATTTTCAAATTTCAGATTTAATTAGAAATTTAAGCAGTTATGTAATACTGTAACTTCATCTCCTTATTCCTTTTACATTATTGATTCCGACATTAAACTGATGCGAGCAGTTTATATGCATTGCACGTTCAACATCATATTTACTGTCACAATCCTAGCCTCTTAATCGAAACATCTACCTAATTATCTTTACTCTCTCTCCACTGCAGTCATCTTATTAGATAGGTGGTTCGGTGGTTAAGTGTGAACTAAAGGTGGGTCAAGCTGCAATCAATGTGTTAATTGAATAGAGATTTACCAATGAAAGAATTTAAAGAACAGTAAACACAATCATTCAACATACCGAATATGTTTCTTTTTCAACATACCAATTACATACTTTTTGAACATACCTGTTGTTTATAGATTCTACAAAAAATATAAAAATGTAATGCAATTGCTAAATGAAAAAAAAAATAGTATAAAGAAACAAATAAAATATAAGTTTCTAATTTTTAATTTTAACATTTCAATTTGAAGTCAAATTGTTTGATTTTTTTTGTATAGGTAGATGAATAAACTAATCAAAAGAAAGATAATCTCTACATGCTTCTTGAACTCGACACTGCACATTTAGGCATGTGTGTACGTACTTTATCCGAAAGATCCAGCTCCACACAGCTGCTGCTGCCCACGAAGATTTATTGTTATCTTCCATAATCTGCGCGCTCGTTTCCACTTGTTAATCCAGATATTGATGAGCCTCTCAGAGTCTTGCCTACTTTCGTTATGTGTTTGCCTGAGGAACCCTTTCAAGTTTAGTTTAGTTACATATTGTCCCGTTTTTAAAGCAACACTAGAGTTATTTTGGGATGGACCTCATAATTTTGAACTGCAGTCAGATGACGAGGATGGCACCTGAACTGGAACCCCTCTCCAAACTTCCACACCCCACCAGCGGGAGCACATTTGGCCCCGACGGATTTAACGTGCACCAGACCTGCTTACACGGCGGTTCTTCTGTGGAATCGGGTCTCGAGCCTGAAATCCTCCGCTTCCGAAGCCGAGACCTAACCTCCACGTCACCAGGCCCTTTCAAATAACTTAGGAAAGTCAGGACTGACTATACACGAATAAAAGTGATCTCAGTATGGTGCGATATCTACTTGAAAACAGACTTAGAGTCTTTTCTCAATAAATAATTTATAATTATTTTGGAAACACTCTAAATTTCGCATTTGATCCTTTCTATCTTTATTTTTTCGTATACGAAAAGAGAGAAAGTAGTGTCAAACTCGAGATTTTGACGAAAATCCACATTTTAGACCTTCCTCAATTCGAAAAACACATTTTTGATATTGTGTCTATCTGTGATAAAAGTAACTCAACAGCGTTTTGAGACAGATGGTGAAACATGAAAACTGTGGATTTTGATCAAAATCTATTGCGGAAGTCTAACACATTAACACATTTGTAAAGGCTAACACATTAACTACGATACGAAGAAAGCTAGATACATAAATTTAGGTAACCAAATTTAATGTCTATGGTGTAGATACCTATCAAATTTTGAGCCAAATTCAATGAGCGGCTGACCATCCGTCCATCGGCATTTTCAGAAGCATGCAAAGCGATAACTCAAAAACGCAGTGACTTCAATTTATCAAAAATATCACGTGATTCTGTGATTGCAATTATAGTTCCGTATCAAATTTTGATGTCAATCAGGCTGGAAAAACGCGTCCGAAATACAAATTCGGTTTTCGGATATTATTTACCACGTGCCAGGGATAAATCGCCAATAGGCTCGCCAAGGATAACGCAGTAATGATGATACATTCAGTAAAAATGCCAAACTCAAGTCAAGAATTAATATTTCGTAACTATTGAAAGTCATTGTCATGCAAATCTCTCTCTGCCTTTTCCAAGATCCTTAATTTTCGTGAGAAAATTTTGAGGAGACCACCACCACTCGTTTGAATATGCGTGTATAATTTTCTCAACTTGATTGTCAACCTGGGTATAGCAACTGTGGTTGCTAACGCACCCTATAATTGATTCAAGTCTAAATTATGCACTGAAAAATCTTTCGTATCATAAGAGAATTCCTCTCTCATCTGAAACCAGAAAACCTCATCTCGACTGAAACAAGATTGTTCACAACCCTCAGAGCGGAAAGGAATTCCGGATTTTTTCGTCTTTCCGTAAGGGTATTTCTTTCCCCTCTTTCTGTTAGGTGGAATGTTTTCTTGCATCTATTTGCCTCGCATTGTCTGGAACTCATATTGGAATATTTTTTGCGAGCAAGTTCGGAGATGCGATATTTTTATTGGAATTCATTTTTGAGAAGTTCGCCTAAAAGTTCCAAAAATATGCGTCTCTTGAAATATTTTCTACATTTGTACAATTCCACTCAGTACCGTCTGGTGTATCGGAATGTCTGTCAGTGGCGGATTTAGCCATATTGCGATCCCAGGCAGTGCACATTATGAGACCCTTCCTTTAATGAAGTTGTTAATTTATTTTCATATCGCATCCCATTTTCACCTAAATAAAAATGTTAATGATTATTTTAAATCTTAATTTGCACATTATGAGGCTTTTCTCGTAATGTGCATAGGTCCTTCTCATATCCTGCTTCATTTCATATGAATCCTTCTTATAATTTGCACATTGTGCGTGTAAACTTTTTTCAACTCGACGTGAAATGAACTCAACAAGTCGTTGGAAGTTTCCTACAGAAATATTAAACCATGCTGCTTCTATAGATGTCCATAGTTGCAAAAGTGTTGATATGGCGCATTGTCATCCATAAAAATTCCATCTTTATTTGAGTGCATGAATGGTCCCGTTTTATCTTCGGACCTTCTGCTGCTAAGGAATCATATTCTCCGAACTATTCTTGATACTTCAACTTATAAATAAATAAAAGAACGTTTCCATGTTCTGCTATTAAATCGGATCGATTTATGAAGTTTTGAATAGAATAATATAGAACAATCAGCATTTTTATAAACTTAAGCCCATCAGTCTTAAAAACTGGTGTATCATCTTTGTATCGACCGTTTTTTTTTTTTAATAGTGATATTCAAATTTTCATAAAACAGTCAGTTTTAGTAACTAATTTAGTTGATTGATTGGAGTGCAAATCTTTTCACTTCACCCTTTAAAGGGCCATTTTTTTCTTGTCATATTATGTTAAAATATTTTTAGGCTTGAAATTAGAATATGAAAAGGGATTCTTTTAGCTTATTAGATAGATTTAATTTGATTAATTAATTAATTTGGTTGATTAATAATTAAGTAACAAATCAAGACACATCATTTCGTCTGAGATAAAGAACTGAAGCCTTTAAGTTTCTGACTTACTAAAAAAATGTGTCAGAACTTATGCCAACCTACATAATTTCATACAAAGATTGAAAAATTTGGTGGGAAGCATACTTCCCACGGCCCTAGAAAGAGTTAAAATATTAGAATATTTTATCTCAAGACTATTTTGTTAAATATGATTCACAGAGCAGAGGATCTGTATAAAAACTAAACATTCGTAATTTATTAGAATATTTATTGATTCAGATTACATAAAATGTAATTATTTACTTCATTTAGGCTATTTAACACATGTATTTGTATTTGTAAAGGTTTACAAATTAATAATGTAGATATTGTAAAATATCATTGCAAATCTTTTTGCATTTATTTCTTAGAAAATATCACATTTTATATTTATTTCATTACATATAGACACGTGCTGAATATAACACTTTTCTTGATTAATTTCCAGTAACAATTAACTTATTTTTTAATTTGAGCTTTAGTCAATATGACGGCAATACGTTGATAAAAGCAAATTTTTTCCTGTGCACTCGTAAAGTGTTTTTCCAAGCTAAATTTTATTTTTATTTTGCGTGAAACAAATTGTTAAAAAATATAAAAACAATATATTAAATTCATTAAAAATAGAAAACTTACATTGTAGGTTAAAAGATTGATATCAGTAAAAAGGTAGTTTTTTTAAACTTTAACTTAATGAAAAATTATTTTTATTATTTTGCAAATATCGCGGAAGTTATCGGAGGGAAACACCGCAATTTCGCTTAAATTTTTAGTTAATTAAAATTAAAAAACTCGCTCCGAGGTGCACATTCTCGACTTCCAAGATATACATGCTCCAAATTTGGTAGCTGTATGTCAACCGCTCTAGCCTATACACACACATGCATTCAGCTTTATTATAAGTGTAGATTAAAGAGAAATTAAAAATACTGCAATACTTTAGCGTTTTTCATACAGTTTAATCCATTGCAATTATTTATTCGAATTCAAATAATTTTGGAGCAGGTCCTAGGATGAACTCCTTTACAATAAGAATTTATGACAAAAATTAAGTAAATTATTAAAAGTAATTTTTGTAATAATTTATTACAAGATGAATGGAAAGCGATGATGCCTGTTTATTAGAAAATGCAAATTATTACATAAGAAGACTAAAAATGGAATCAAAAAATCACTGGCAAAACGTGAATTTTCTTGCAGCATGAATCAGTAAAAGCATTCTTCAAATTCAACTAATAAAAGGGAGACAACTGACCCTCTTGATATTAACAAGAGATTTTTATTATTTGTAGCTATATAATAAAATGAATGCATGATTTGCAATGCGTTTTCTGTAGTAATGTCCATCAAGCTATGCTACCCACTAGCGTCACTTTTGCAGAATGTGATTTAACATGGACTTACATACATTTGCGTTATTTTTAACTCTTAACTCTGTGCCGTCTGCCCCGGAATCTTTTGTTTGACTCCGGCGGTCTTCGGGAGATCATAATTTTTTACTTTCATAAAATATATAACTATTACCGCTAATAATAATGGCGTTCTGGCCTATGGGTAGCGCGTCTTCCCCGAGATCCCGGGTTCGAGTATGGTTATTCTTCCCCTGTGTTCTATCTGTGAGGTTTGTGAAAGAGCCCCCTCCCGCTCTGTAGAAAGGGATTGTGCAAGTGATTGCATGTTCATATGAGCTGGAAGTCAGACTTCTGCCCTCGGGTGCTCAGGGATCTTTACCCGCAGGAGCTACTGCATTCCCTTTCCGTGGTAAAGTGGACACGACATCATCGTCAATAATAATAATCTTCAAAAATTAATAGTAGATAATTACAGCAGAAAATCGCTGACTATTTTCTATTTAATGATTATTAACTTTAAATGCTAACATGGAGAGGTGCTATGAAAACCCCTCGAAATGCCTGTCTTAGGAGCTGCGATTCAGATGTCATTCGGCGGGATTTCCGTTTGCCTTGTTCACGTGTTTCTAAGAAGAAACGCTTCTTCATTCTATGAATAAATACGATAGGCTGTGTCGATTGTGGACAGAGATGCGAAAACAGCGCGTGCTTCTCCTGAAGGAGAAGAAGGGCGTCCACCTTTCCCCGAGATAATGAGGGATTATCGGCCCCGAGATGGAGGGTGGAAGGACCGCGTCTCAGAATGCAGTGCCAGGTCATGCTACAATTGTCTTCTTGAAGGACAAAGGAGAACACTGTAATGGTCTTTCTTTTATTTCTTCCCATTATTTCGTCCTCGTCTAATGAAGACTTTCATTTCGGAGTCTGTCGACTGATTGAATGCGCCGCGGCGGTGTTCGGAAAGCATCGTCTCTCCCACCTGTCTCGAAAAGAATTATCGCTCGAGAATTCAGAAATTCAGCGGACGTCACAATGTCGATTGATAGAGGTTCCATTTAAAAAGAAGTATTTTGATAGTGTAAGCCTATATTTTTGCCAAAATAAAAAAGGATCTTACCATGTGAAATAAATATTACAAAAAATAATTTAAAATCTGATGAGGAGATACCTCAGTGACTTGTTTGCTCAATCTCACCCTACGAATTATCTACTGATAGAACAGTGATCTAAGAGTTAAGAATAAACCACAGTGGGTCAGATATTCCGGCTTAACTTGACTCCTTCTACTTTCTCTTATACAAAGAGAAAGTATTGCGATCCTTAAAAAAATGTCTGATATTTTGACATATTTCCAAATTTTGGAACTCCCTGGATTCGAAAAACACAATTTTGGAATTTTTTCTGTCTATTTGTCGGTCTGTGAACATAACTCAAAAACTCTTTGAATTAGACGAATAAAATTTTGGTTGTAGTATTAACATTAGATGCGTAGATTTCTATAAAACTTTGTATTCAGTTGATCGGCAAAAAGTTGTTCACAATACCTACTCGGTTTTTTTTTCATTATCCATTAAGCATTAAATACTGATATGCGGGTCTCTTGAAAATAAAAATCTGAGTAATCATGACGTTCACAGCCTTGCCACGACCTGGAAGTTTTATGTCGAAGGATAACTTTTATGAAAGAAAATGTTTCGGTGAGAGCATGTTTTTTTCTAGATTCAAAGAAAATATCCTTTTTGTCTCCATTTAGTTAAAATTTTTCTTTTTTTATTCATAAAAAACATTTTTTTCAAAGAAAACCAGAAAAGGATCATAAGTATGATTTTCAAAAATTAACGTCGAAAAATTATTTTTCTCGTCTGTCTGACCCAGAGATCCGCCCTTCTGCTCGAACCCCGCGGTGAACTATCCTGAAGGAAAATGCTAAAAGCAGTCGATCTGTGACTTGGATCTTGTCGCCTCGTGACTATTAATTGATAATGAATTGCTTGATTTTTAAAAATTACTTTAATTTATGAATTTTGCTCGGTTTCCACTAAATGGTGAGCCTAGTTTGTGATGCTTCCCTGCTCGAAATTCACGAATCCAGTTTTTTATAAAAGAGTGAGGGAGACATCTGCAAAAAGTAATGAAAGAAGGTGCGATAGAACGAGCGATTCGATTGCATAAGACAGGATTTAGGAGTATCGCTGCGCGAATCTATGATCTTGATGCAAAAATGTCATTTATTTTGTCTACCTATTCATTCACTCGTATCCGGGTCATCACACTAACTTTTATGTACATATTCCGTTCGCGACGGGCGTGTCATATACGCATGTCTCTCAGAGCCGCCCGTGCATCGCTGGAAGTTGAGGGACGAGGGACGCATATGTGCATTCGACGATTTTTAAAGGCCACTACATGACTCTCTGTGTCCATTACTTTTGAAATAAACATAATTTTAGTATCCTAATCTTCACTTTCGTATTTTATTCATCAGCTGTTGCGAAGAGAGGGGGTGGGGGTAACCGTAAAGCAAATAAACAGACTTGCGTTCTTTAACTTTCTACGTGATAGAAACATTCTCGCTTTTCTGACCTTACTCGGAATTATATTTATTTTTATTATTATTGTTACTATGCAATGCCTGTTTGGGTTTTACTATCAATTCTGTTGCATTCAGGTACGTTAAGCATTCTTTCTTTCTTTCTTTCTTTCTTTTTCTTTTTCTTTTTTTTTTTTTTTTACTATTATTTCGGAATGCCTCAAATTCGATTTGTTTTGGTAAGAAAACGCCATTTATTAGAAGAAGAAAGTCTCGCATTAAGAATAAGGCAGTGAGTGGCACAGATGATTCATGTTCTAAAATATTAGAAATCGAGACTTTGAGCGATTCTGATACGGATACTTTATCAGAATCTGAGCTCACTGCGTGCCTGCCTTCTACTTATTTTGTATTGCATTTTTGATTTTAAAGCTTATTGCTGTATTTTAACCGTTCAAACTTCAGAATAAGCTGAACGGGACTTCTGAAAATTATTTCGGAACGTGAATGAGTTTTTCAAAATATATTTTAATGTTAATTAAAAGGGAAAGATTACTGAATGCTAATTTTGACATATGCGGCAGTTGAATTAAAAGTCTGAATATGTACCAAAAGTTACGAGGTTAGGACTTTATTTTTATGATGTTTTCCCCTTCAAAATTAACCCCCGGGGGCACCTTGGAACGAGGATGAGATGCTTCCGGCATGGTGGTTGGATCTCGCCAACCTGGAGGGTACACTAATAGGTGAGGGATCTGACTCTTCCAATCGATGACGGGACGTACTTCCTAGGGGAGGGTTGTACCGCGGCCGGTGATGGCCCTTACGACTCAACTACAGTTCCAGCCTATGTTGCTATTGCGGCGATCCGGTCATTCAGTTTTTATAGATTAAATCCGTGTGCCTTCGTGGCGAGTCGGAGAGTCGGATGGCTGACTTTCCCTTCAAAATTAGGCTTAACGAGGCAGAAACTCCGCCCTGTGGGATGATTCCTTTCGCGCACGCTCCGTCCCGGGCGAATGTTTAGAACAGAGACATCCCGTCCCGAAAGGGATACAGCATAGCTTTGCAGTGAGATGAGTGGCCGAAAAGAAAACGTATTTGGAAGTAACCAGCTGTTCTCCCCAGATACCAGAATACAAGTGTGAGGCATTTTCCCTTAGAGCTTTTACTAAGAGATTCTTTTATGAATTCCTTTGACACGTCTTGATTCAGGAAAGGGAATCTTAGGTATCTTTGGAAGGTATGCCGCAGGCGTTAGGAATTATTATCCTTGCACTCGGAGTGTGAGAATTGCAATAATCCTTAATTTTTTTAGCGCGTGTGTTAGAAATAATTAAATAAAAATGTGGAATTTCAATCATGGAAAAAAGAGAAATTTTTTAAAATAAAGTAGCATGAAATTAGTTTAAGATAAAAAAAAATAGGAAATTAATGAAGATTTAAATTACATTAAGACATGCGGTGAGAGGGGAGGTGGCAGTGATAGACAGGTAAAAAATAAATAAATAAAAAAAAAACCAAGTGCATTTAATTCTTTCTTTGAAAGTAGTTCAACAGAACTTGAATACTTTTAATAATACAATAATTTTTTACAAATTATTATTATTATTATTATTGGAATATCTGTGCATCAAAGAAAATAATTTCAAAACATTGAACTCGTTATCGAAACTTTCTATGATATTTTTTTCCCTTCAGTTCGTTACGCAGTAGTCACCAAATAGCAGGCGTAATCTTTCCGTTTTGCTTTGCCCTTTCTCATACCCGATGCGAATGCCATTTTTGAAGAATTCGAATCAGAGATACGGACGAATCTCCACTCGGCAGTCCATTTTCTTGGCATGAAAAGTCCATTTCTTGGCATGAATGGGGGTTTACTAAGAAAAAGCAATTAAAATAATTTTCGAAAATAGATTTGCATTTAAATTGTCAAAAAATAATTATTGCAATGATCTAGATTATATTAAAAAAATTTTTGATGTGTATTTTATCTGTTAGTAATTTCATAAAAAGTTGTGCAAAAGGAAGTAAGTAATTTCTCGTGAAAGAAAAGAATCTCTGTATAAAATTGGAAAGAGAGTAATGAGCGGAAATGCATATTAAAATCGGTAAGTTTCCATTGAAGCGACACGAAATCGTAACCAGAACCGGAGAGGGAAAAGAAATGAAAGCGAAAGGAAGAGGGGAACAACAAAACAGCGGGAACAATTTGCTTTAAACTTAAGAAAGACATCCCCCACCTCCACTGCATAAAATTTGTGCGAGGCAGTGAAGCTACGATTCCTGCGATTTTAATTTTTCGGACGTGAGCATTTTGCACTTCATATTCAAAATAATGAAATACATTTTGGAAAGGCCTCTCCGTCGAATGGTGAAACAGAACTACAATTTTAGTTTTAAAAAACATGCCAACTTTCATAATAAGTCGTTACGTTTATGAGCTATAGTGTTTAGATACTTACGAATGAACACACAGACAACATTTTAACGGATAGGATGCAAAATTTGAACGAATCTACGCCTCATATCTTAAAAATTTGGTCTAAAGACTGCACATCAAGTTTCATTTTGAAACTTAAATGGCTTCCGAGTTATCTTGTTCACAGACGGACGCGATAACAAAAATGTATTTTTCGAACTCGGGAGAATCTGAAAAAGTGAAAAATCACGTCATTCTCGTCGAATTTTTTGATGTTTACAATATTTTTTCTCCGTATAATTTGTGTACGAAAATCAGAACTCGGCGGTCGTATGCTAAATCTGGCTGCTGTCATAACAACTGCTTAACTGAACAAGAGGAAATTTTGATTTTCACCTTTAGATGCGATACTTAATGGTTAAATTGAAATAACTTTTATTGCTGTTAAAAGAGTAACCCAAATACATATATTTTATTCTCATTTTCTCTCTTCTTTGGTCATTTCCTCCCCTTTTTTCGTTTCCTTTTTTTTGCACTGTTGACTATTATAGAACTATCAATGTGGAAAAATAATGAAACACGAATAACAAGAAAGAAACAATCTTTTAAAATAATTTCAGCAGTTGTTGCTATTCTCCAACCCTAATGGAGAATGAGGCATTGCCTTCCGTGAACCTGTGCAAGGATGCATGCAAGCTGCAATCACTAAGAGATGAAATTAGGCACAAAATTGTATCACCAGACATTCGTACCACCCTGTCGATGGGCCTATTGCTTGGGGATCGACAATTATGTAAATGCGATCTCACTCAAGAATGGAACAAGCTATGCTCATGAAATCTGCTATCTGGTTTTAACATCGACCTTAAAAATATAAAACTAACTATCTGCCTTTGAAGACCAACTTTTTCGCCCAGTTATTGACTTTTTAAGATATATATAAACTAAAACTAAAAAAGGGATAGGAAAAACTTCATTGTATTTAGAGAGCACAAATGCAGCTACTTCTAAAACACAGATGAATTGAGACAAAAGTATTAAAATCAAGTGAATAGGAAAATAAAATAAACTAAATAAAAAAAAGAATCCGGCCTGAAGACTTTTTCAAGAGTCACCCTCAGGCAGGGATTAAAAAAAAAAAGGATTTTTTTCTGTGAGAGAATGCAGACAAGAAAGTCTAATAATGATTCCTCGTGACCCGAAAGTCCCCTGAAATTAGGCCTAAGATATATACCATTTTAACAGAAAGGACAATACAAAACAACAAATTAGAAGAAAATTACCACTAATAAGTAAAAATACAATAAAAACAAAAAGGAAAAAACAAAAATGAAAGAACATATCAGCAGCAGGCAAAAAATTTATATATATATAATATTATGAATTAAAAGCTTAAAAGCAAAAGTGAAAATCCTACTTCGGAATTATTATCTAAAGGAAAGCAATTTTTAAAAACTTTATTTTAAAATTGATAAAAGCATGCGTTTGAATGTTTGATAAATGAGTTTAAATTTCAGTACCTGGAATATCGGGCTTCGCTCGGCAGGTTATATATATGTATGTATGTATGTATTTTTTTTTAGAGAATGTTTAGAAGCAAATCACACACTGATTATATATGAATATTTTTTCAATCCCACCTACAGTGCCCGAAAAAATTATAAGGACACGCGAAAAATCGCCAAATCTAGAAGCCTTGTTTACAGAATCGAATGCAAATTTTTGTAGAAAAAATAGAAGTAAAACTAAATTATTTTATGCGTAAAGTAATTAAAATTTTCAATTTTAAATCTGCTAAAATTTAAATTTTGATTTTTAAACCTAAATGAAAACGGAAAAAAGTATAAGGACATTGCTTTTTCTCCAGTAATTATTTAAAAATTTGCATATTTGAAAGCATAAAATGACAATTCCGAGTTAAAAGATTCATTTGCGAAAAGAATTTCCCACTCGGCGACTTTCAGCGTGAATTTTTAAACGATGCCCAAAGGAACTCAACTTTCTGACTCTGAAAAAGGAAAAATTGTTGCTTTTCGAGAATGTGGATTGAGTGGATGGGAAATTTCAAAAAGAATCAAGGGATCTAAAACGGTGGTTTATAATTTTCTAAAAAATCCTGGGATGTATGGTATGAAAAAGCGAACTGGGAGACCAGAAATTCTCACTCGTCGACAAAAAAGAATGATAGTAAGGAGAGCTTGCGAGAAAAGAGAAACCGCAAATGAAGTTAGACAAAATTTGAGTTTACCATGCGCAACAAGGACTGTTCAAAATGCTTTGAGTAAACATCCTCAAGTTTCTTATGGGAAATTAGTGTCACGCCCCCCTCTTACAAATCATCATAAGAAAAGAAGAGTTTACTTTGCCAAAAAATATATTTCTCTTGGTCAAAAGTGGGCTGATGTAATTTTTTCGGACGAAAAAAAGTTCAATCTTGATGGACCTGATGGTTTTCGTTATTTTTGGTATGATCTGCGAAAGTCCAAGGAAGTGTTTTCCAGGCGTCAATATGGTGGTGGCTCGGTTATGGTATGGGGCGCTTTTGCGGCAAATGAAACCACTCCAATTGTATTTATCAACCGTAAAATGAATTCGGACAGGTATGCTGATATGTTAGGAGAAAGTTTGTTACCTGAAGCACCACTAATTACTTCAGGGGACTATATTTTTCAGCAGGATAATGCTTCGATACACGTTTCTACGAGTACAAAACTCTGGTTTGAAGCTAATTCTGTAAATTTACTTGATTGGCCTGCGAGAAGTCCCGATCTTAATCCAATCTAAAACTTATGGGGACTTCTAGCCAGAGAAGTTTATAAAATCGGCACACAGTATCAATGTACACAAGATCTTGTCGTCGCTATCAAAGACGCATGGGAAAAAATATCAGTGGACATTTTAAAAGATCTTTCAGGATCTATGACCTCTCGGCTCATTCAAGTGATTGAAAAAAAAGGTAGTTTTCTTGATTATTGAAACATTTTTTAAGTATTTTACAACATGTCCTTATAATTTTTTCCGTATTTCCTTTAATGCTAAATTTTGTAAAATCAATATTTTGAAGCTAAATTATGTTTTTTATGTGGTATAAGTGTTATCACAAAATTATGCAGCAGAAGTAAGAAATATAAAAAGTTCAGTTAGGTGAAATGGAAATAAACCATATTTTCATGCAATTACATGGTGTCCTTATACTTTTTTCGCGCACTGTACATACGAACTGGTCATTTAAATAAAAAACACCATGAATGCACTTAGGAACATGTTATTCTAATTGGTTCATTTGATCATAGCTGCTATTGGATGTCAGCCGAACGTATTCGTATTCGGATAATGTCAGGTACCGCCATCTCACAAAATTGTGAGGTACCAGTAGGTTTTCATCTTACGGCAACAATGCAAGTACCACAAAAAAATTACGAGATTGCGCTATGTGACATTGTCAGCATGAGAGCAAATTGCAAAAGTCTCTAATGAATAAAAAATGCTCTTTTTCGTGTAAAATCGTGTTTTTTCAGAAAAGATATCTATACAGATATACTTAAATAGCAAAATCATAACTAAATATAAAATTTTATCCAAATCTAGAGCCATTTTCGGGATACCCGACGAAATAAATTTATTTATATACACGCACGCACACACACACACATGGCCAGTTTTCGGGCTTTGGCCGGCCATTTCACGAAGTGGCTTCGGACAATCGGCCAAAGTAGGAAGAAAGAAATCTAGAGCAGATTGTTTTACACACTGTTAAAAATGAAGTATTTAAAACTAAGCTTGTAATATTAAAAAATATGATCTCGTTTTATTCTGTGCTCATATTAAAGAGATAATAGAAATTTTTCAGTGAACGTAAATGCTGTAACAACGTGATAGCGTGAAGAAGATTAGATTTGAGCCCTTCAAAATGAAGAATTATATCATGAGCAAATGTGTTGCGTATCGTGTATGAGTACAAAGGCAAATCGAATGCTCAACTTCCTTTAATGGTGATCCTTAGTTTTTTTCTGTTCCATAGACCTAATGTTAAAGATCCTAGATTACATTTTCTCCCGAAATATCGTTTCAAAAAATATGAAATGTTTTGCAAAGGCAAATAGAAAATATAAGGGCTAATTAAAACAAATATCAAGGAAAATAGTTTTTATATTATTTAAAGACATTTCTTTGTTGGCGCCATCTGTCGCATTTCACCTACAACATGTCCTTATTTATATTCTATACATAAATGTCATTATATGTATTTTAATTTACTCTTAATATTGTTTTTCCCTTGTAAAAAAGTTTGTATTTTATGAATCCGATATTTCGGAACAGAATGTAATCTGGAAAATTTAGCATTAGGTCTATGGGGCAGAAAAAGACTGACGATCACTCTTAAAACATTTCTTGGAAAACACTGTATTTTAGCGAGCTACCCTAGTTTGCAGCGCATTGGGCTGCAGATAGAACGGTCTGTGTTCGAATCTCTCGGGGTCCAACCATGTCAGTCGAGACTTCTTTTTGCAAACTTAGGTTTGCATAATTTCTGCAAATTTGGAAAAACACATACTCATATTCGATTCCCTGTACGTATGCAAAAAGTGAGTACATGCATTTCTCAAATTTAAGTCTATTGTACTCGGAGCTATTATAACAACATGAAGTACTCAAGAATGAGTATATTTTACTGATTTTAACTATTCTGTTTAATGTGCCGCCCACCGATCAATCTACCATTATCACATTGGACTTTGACCAAGGATTCCTAGCCAATTCGCGAAATAGCCAGCCAAAGTAGTATATACAATATTAATTGCACGTACTTCGAACTTTGGCCAAAACGCGAATTGGCCGAACTTCGGGCTTTTGCCGTAACATATACAGGGTGTCCCATAAATATTGGGACAAATTTTTAGGAGCGGTAGGGTACATCACAAGGATTCAAATTTGCATAGCAACCCGTGGTCCGAAACGACTTCATTCGGCGCTAGATGGTGTTTAAGGAAGCAGACCTGCAATCCCTCAGTTATTTGAGCTGCGATTGCCCGCAGAGGAGTATGGAAATTTTTACGAACACCGAACTGGCAGATATGCACCTGATTTACGGATTGACAGAAAGAAATGCAAGAGCGGCTGAAAGGATCTATCGGGAAAGGTGCCCACAGAGAGACGCACCGGACCGCCGGATGTTCAGCAATTTGCATCCCAATTTGTGTGAATATGGGTCGTTACGAGGTAATAGACATAGTGAGGGCAGGTCACGAGTGAATTTCACTCCCAGGATGGAAGAATTTGTGTTGGATACCATTAGAAGGAATCCGAGTGCCAGCGTACGAGCCGTCGCTACTGCCGTTGTAGGATCTCGGAATAGTGTTCATCGTGTTTTGCAACGTGAAGGCTTACACCCATACCATCTGCAAAGCGTGCAGTTACTGCTCCCCGCAGATTATCCACCTCGCGAATGTTTTGCACGGCGGTATCTCGATCAACGTTGCCAAGATGTGAATTTACCATCCTACGTTTTAATGACGGATGAAGAGTACTTAACGCGAGATGAGATGTTCAACTACCACAATGCCCATTTATGGGCTGGCTAGAATCCCCATGGCATAAGATCACATGCTGCCAAACATCGCTTTTCGGTGAATGTTTGGGTTGGTGTAGTTGGTGACGTCTTAGTCGGACGGACCTTATTCGTTGCCATCGCCACTAACATCTGCACAATATCTCATCTTTTGGCAAGAGGGTCTACTAACATTACTTGACCCTGTGCTACAACATATCAGACACCATATGTGGTTTCAACATGATGAGGCATCTCCCCATTATGGCAGATGTGTTCGTGAACATTTGAATTAGGTGTTTGGTCATCGATTGATTGGTCGTGGTTGACCGGTTCCCTAGCCACCACGCTCTCCTAATTTAAACAGCATCGATTTCTTTCTTTGGCGTGCACTGCAAAGTGCTGTGCACGCAACACCTGTGGATTCAGAAATGAATCTGGTTGCAAGAATCGTCTGTGCTGCTGCGGATATCAAACAAAATCCGGATGTATTTGAGAGAGTTCGCCAGTCTATGGTCCGACGGTGTAACGCATGCATCGCTAACAATGGTGGAAACTTCGAACATCTTTTGTGACATTTTCAAATATCATGTACCACAGCACATGTAATATCTTTGACTAATAAACATTTCAGATTATCTCAATCTTGTGTCTCTTCATTTCTTGTACCTGTCATACTACTTTCCCATGGCTTTTCCGACCACGGGTTGCTATGCAAATCTGAATCCTTGTGATGTACCCTACCTCCCCTTAAAGTCTGTCCCAATATTTATGGGACAAACTTTAAGGGGAGAACTTTAAGGACAAACTATATTATTATCAATTCTGTATATACACACAAGAATTGCTTTTTTAAAGTTATAAGATAACATTAAAAAGTAGCTGTTGCAAATTTCATATTACATAAAAATATATTAAAAATAAAGATAATATTACAAAGATATGAAATCTATTTATTTATAAAGTACTTTTTGAATTTTAATATAATGCAAAAACCTATTTTATAAGATAATAGTCTTGGAAGATGTGATTATCTATTTCCATGGGCAAACCGCAGCATCTGACAATAGTTGAGCCTGTTTTCTCGTTACTTTATACATTGTTTAAGGCATATTCCTTGGTTCCTTTCAATGAGTGAACGGAGTTTTTGGTGAACCCTTTCCAGAACATTTCTAATAATATTTTCGGCTTCTTTAATTAGCCAAGCGTTGAATTCTAAAAGCACTCAATGAAACAGTCTGAAACTTTCGTATAGTTATTTATTTGTACCTAACTGTTACCATTCGGCAGTAGCAATAACAGAGATTTCTGTGCCTCTAAACATCTAGAGAGCACTTTCCCATTGGTTCTGCTTATAATTTGAAGCACTTTCCCCGTTTTCTTTTCAGAATTTAAGTGTTACTGCAACCCATTCAATGAAGCAAACAAAGCCAAGTCCTCTTTTAACTATTCAGTCCATTCACTTCATGCCCACCACCCCCTACACACAGCTCGTTTCAGCTTAGTAAATGAAGCCTCGTTTACGAGACGACCTCCGCCTTATAATCAAAGTCGTGAGCGAGGGAATGGCGTGGGAGTCGTTGATAATTCAAAGGTCGCGTTCACAAAGGTAAGAACGAGAACAGAGATGAAGAAATTGAGATTGACTCGATGGAATCGAGAAGCACTAAGCTGCAAGAATGATATTCCTCTCATAATAAATGTAAATGCCACAAACTAAATGAAACATTTAATTAAAAGAACTTTTTTTTTTGAGGTTGAACGTATTCTACTTTACTTTCTCGTCTGTAGGCGTAATACATCGAATTTCGTGTTCAGCGAATTATTAAGTGCCTTCTTCTCTACAGATTTTGTTTAGCATTTCGTGTCATTCTGTTGGCAAATCTTTATACTTATTTTCACCCACCTTTTCACTTTAACGTGTTCGCAGGCCGAAGGACGTGTAAGATTATTTGTTCACTCGTTTCGCTAAAAATTGGATTGAAATCTTGAAATTTCGTGTAAAGGACATTTTACGTATAGATTTTGTACTCGTTGAGTTTTCAAGATGTTTTAATCATAAACCAACAGACAGACAGAAAAATTTTAAGACTTGCGATTTTCGTATTCTCGGAAGTCTGAAGGAGCGGAAATTCATCTAAATGTCCAGATCAAATATCGATGGGTTTTTTTTTTCTCTTTAAGATTGAAAACGTCAAATTTATCACTAGTTCTACTTTCTGCAGTAGTTTATCTCTATCCTAATTTTACGCTGTCCTTTTTTTAAACCACATTAGGCAACTTTGGCGATCAACTCGTTAGGCAAAATGATTGAGAATTTTCAGTTAAAGGGATTCGGTGCCCCCCCACCCCCCCACCCCCCAAAATTATTTTCCACAATTTCGACGCATTTTGCTTTTATTTTGCGGAATGCAACCGATGTAGAAACTTATATATTTAAAGTATTATTCCTAATCAGAAATTTAAATTTTCAAATTTAAAAAAAAATCTGTAAAGATTGCCTGTAATGACGTGTTTAAAAAATGATTCTTTTTCTTCATTTGTTAATATTTGCTCACCAAATTTGTTCTAATACTTTGCAAATACTTGTATATAATATGTATCCGGTTTATAGCATTTTGTAATAGACGTGATTTCGGAAAAAGCAAATTGAGAGAGCGGATTTAAAAAGGCAAACGTAGAAATATTGTGATTCAATTAGCTTATATCGTCATGGATTTTTCCAGTACTAACCAAATATTTATGAGTGAGGAAGTGGCAGTACAGTTTTATCTTTCCCTAGTTAATAATATCCCTAGATTTATGTCACTGAGGTTAAATTGTATTATTTATTATCATTTATAATTATTTAATTTATTACTTTTATAATCAATATATTTTGGAAATTATTCTTAAATCTTTTCATAAAAAATTTATGAACAGATTTTAGAATTATAATAAAAATAAATAAAATATAAACCAAAAAAAGCAATTTTAAAACAAGTAAAGTATCTAGAAACACGAATTGAATAAAAAGGGGTTTAAAAATATCTGCAGAAACGTTTTAATCCCATTTTTTAAAATATTGTCGCCAAAGGAAGATGTGCACACGATCAGCGTGCTCAGAGGTAAAGTGCGCGCTTGCAAAGCAGAACGGCGGGGATTCGAATCCCAGCTGTAAAGTCTCGATCCAATAAAGGGTAGCGTTATAATCAAATTCTTTATTTACACAAAATTACAGTTCATCATCTAGGTTCTAGGTTAAATGAGTTATTAGTATTCTACTCGACAAAAAAGGATAGTTCCTCGAATACTTTGGAAGAAACCTCCCAAGGAAACAGCTAACCGACTCTTAGCGTTCTCGCAAACACAGGCGTAGCTCCAGGGATCCACCGAATCTTCTCGGGTAAAATTCTCTTCGGGCACTCCGCTCTCACCGCTATCATCCTCCTTCTTCACGATTCTCCTCTCTTCCAACCTCCTCGCACTTTTCTTCTGTCCCCACCCTCATTCACATCGGACCATTTAGCTCCCGGTTATCCAATAATCGTTCAGCAACTACTTCACTGGTCTACCGTCGACCTTGAAGAGCCACACTCTACAATGTAAAGAATGCTGGTTTACATCTATTTCAAATACCCGTTTTCTGCATGTGTGGTCCCTTATCTGGACTCACACTAATTGCCCAGATGCCCTTACTTTAAAGGGGTTGACCACCTGGCACTCTGGAAGCACTTACACTGCGGTAGGGTGTCGCCATTGCTGATACTGCTGCCTGGATGCTAATTATGGAGGGTGGGAAAAAGAAACGTCACCCTGGTCAAGCAGGGAAGAAGCTGAATCATTACACAGCCAAGTCGCAATACACTAAAGTTTGGACTTTAATTTAAATTTCTTGTTATTCATTTGCCAATGTTCTAGAAACTTCTATAACCTTCTTTATAATTCTAGATTATTCTGTAAAGGTATAAATTCTGAGTTCCACAAGCAGCGGGATCAGTTCATTCATTTTTTAGGGAATGTCTGAAAAGGGAGCTATGGCGAAACGGCAATGTACTCACCCCAGTCCTGCCGACATGGAAATTGAATCCGCTAGCTCGGAGGGCATTTGTCATTGCGCAAGCTTACAAGAAAGGGAATCATCACGAATAAGATTGGTAGAGCTAATTTTCGACTGGATTACTTAACATCAATGATAGCCATGCTCGAAAATGACGGACTTTCCGCTCGCCCTGACTACAGAGAACACGTTGAACAGAGGAGAATACTTATAGAGGAACTGGAGGGTGAGCACGAATTAATTAATGGAATTAATTGCTTCCAATCCCTTGGCTGCCCAGAAACTGATCGGGTTGAGGATTTTAAACTCTTCCCTAAAAGAAAATCAGCAAAACCAATAACAAGCCCCAAATTTACAGTAATTTAGAATTAAGCATTAGATATGAACCCTTAGTTAATGAGCAAAATGAAAATGAAATAGCCACATATAAAAATGAAGTAAAAGAATCCCCAATAATTCTCAAATACACCAAATATTTTAACAAAGGTTTGAAAAAAATACACTCTAAAATTGGCATAACCAACAATATTTTAGGAATGGTTTTATAAAGGTTTCCCCGGAAAGCATTCAAATGCCCACCCTAATTATAAGATTATTGTAGAGAACAATGCTTCGAATTTTATGTCATACACCCAAAAATTCAGAGACCCACCAAAGTTGCTTTTAAGGGATTGATTACATTATCGAAGCCCTTGAGGTGGAACTCAAAAATCGTGGCTTCTCAGTAGACAAAGTTGCAAGATTAACCCAATTAAAAACGCGCAGACCCTTCCCATTTTTACTCGTCGAATTAAATAGGAATAGCATTGTTGATCAAATTTATAAAATCGCCTCAATAGATTATTTAAAAGTAACCATGGAACAATTTCAAGGCAGAAATACTATCTCCCAATGTTACAATTGCAATAACTTCGACCACAGATATGAAAATTGTGCCATGAAACCCAGGTGCATTAAATGCAATAGCGAACATCAAACTAGGGAATTCCCCAACAAAGGAAAGGTAGAAACCCTAAATGCATAAATTGCGAGCAGGAAGGATATACAGCTGCGTAGAGAGGTTGCTCTAAATACCCCAAACTGCAAAATACTCAATTACATAGAAATAACACATTGAACACAAACTACGTCAGACCAAACTTCTCCTACGCTCAAGCATTCAAACCAAATACCCCCAACAGACTGAACCACTTTTAGTAATTATCCCCCAAATGTAAACACAAATAACCCAGCTAACGAAATAGTCAAACTTTTTGAAGCAGTAAATGAGATCAAAAATTATTCGCTGAAATACCTCATCTCTTCGCTGCAATTAAGGAAATGAGAAATTCAAAAGACCCAATGTCCAAATTATTTATTTTTGAAAATGCAATATCTCAAACAGCAAATGTAAACGAACTTCCAATTCAATTATCTAAACCCAGGTACAAAGTCAATAGTCCAGTTCCCTCCATCGACAGCAGCCAATGGGAAAGCAGTTTCTTACAACCACACCCCTCGATACCACCCACGAGGAGAAAGCAGACCAAGTCAGTTTACTGTTTACTGGCAGCAGCGTCTCCTCCCAGGATCGGAGGTAGACCCATCACGGGTGGGCGCTCCGTCGACCTGGCAAGAAATCAGCAGTTCTTCGCCTGCACGTGACGCTTAAACTTGATATAGTGTGATTTTGTGATCTGCTATTCTTTTCATCTTCGTGTCCATATGAAACAAAACCCTATTCTAAATGTCTGCTATAATTTTTGCGTTAGTTGAAACTAAAAGGCTCTAGTAAACATCCACAGTATCATAAATTTCGATTTCTAATGAATTTAACAGCTAAATTCAAAATCGTAATTGAATTTCTTTATTTTGAAATCACAGGCGCTTACCATTCATTATAAAATTATATGTCTTTCTGTTAATTCGAAGCAATAAACCGTGTTTAAAAAATAGAATGGAAACCTCGTGACATCCTCAAAATTACCAAAAGAGTAATGCATTAAGAATGTTTCGACTTCACAAAAATTTAGTGACTTACTGTAGTAAGTAAAAGAATCGGAATTCAATATCATGCTTGACAAAATGACTTAGTCTTGCAAAATATTTGTCTATCCTTTAGATATTTGTTCGGAGAACTGAAAGCTCGACACTTCCATCGATTTTATAGTACCAAGTCCCCTTAGATATTCTATGTATAACCTCCATAATGTGTGATATAACTGCAATAAAAACACCTCTCTTCCTTAGTTATCAACAATGGAAAAAAGAATGCGATTAAAAATTTGATAAAATAACATTCCTAAAGATTTGAATTTAAAAAAATGAGAACGTAACTTTTGAAAGTTATTACGAATTTAATAATATTTAATTATAAAATTTTTTGCCAGAATCTCAAAAAAAAAAATCGCATTGAAGTATACGTTCTTAATCTATTTGCTATATATAGTACCTTCAGGTGAAAAAACCCAAACATGCACACTATTAAGAGTATGTGTGACATTTTTCCCTCTGACTTTCACCTTTACTTACCTTACTTTTTTGATACTGAAGAGCTGTTATCTTCACAATGTTTCATCTGAAGATTTGAATGAAATCTCCGATAATAATAATAATAAAAAAATGTCTATACATGCGCCTAACTGTAAAATGCAGCAAAAGTGAAAAAAAAAAAAGAAAAAAGAAGGGAAGTTTAGCATTTCAGTAAACAGTATTTCTGTATCTGATAATTTCTGACTTAATGTCGAAGCGGACATAAGCACTTCTCTTAAATACATATTATTTTCTTTTTTATCTTATAAAAAGTGGCGACTCGTGCAATTTGACGCATTTTTTATAACATCATTTTTTAATTTTTGTAATTTAATAATTTTTTAGTAAAAATCATAAATGGATTTTGATTTGAATGGTTGGTAAGCTTCTTTGTAAAAATTTTAACAGAGCACTTATTGTTTTTAATTAGTTTTAATTGGAAATCTAGCATCAAAAAAGTTTGTTTCAATTGCTTTTCCTAAATTGCTTGTTTTCACCTGTAAAGGTTTCCTAAAAATAAAAAATAAAAGTATCACGAAGGACAAGATTAAAATAAGTAAACAAGCGCTGGGAATTTATTTTCGGATTTATTCATAGAAATAATCAGAGTAATATGTTTCTTCCAATTATGTTTCTTCCTATCACCTCTGGCAACCAGCTGCCTCTCCAGGGATATTGGTTACATTTGATTTTTCAGATAAATCGTTTAGTCATGTCCGCCTAACTGATGGACATTAAAGCCGTGTCATTTTAAATGCTTCACTTAAGTCCAAAAATATCATAGCATAGTTATGAAGAATAACGTAAGTATCCCGTTCTTTTAAATTTCACATCGTGACTTCATTTTTCCAATATAAACTATATATTCCAATATTTTCACTGATATTAAAAAGACTCGTTCTTCTTTAGTCTTGAGAAGAAAAATGTCAACCCATTAAATATTTGACGAAAACGATTTGAATTTCTGGGCAAAAATATCTCTAAAAAATGATTAGAATTCAGGAAAGATTCGCACGACTCTACATTGCTATCATAAAAAGAACAAATTTTCATTTTTTTTTAAATTTGAAAATGGTGAAAATTTTACTATTGTGCCATAATATCTTCAGAAGTTATAGCAAGAAAACGTCAAATTTCGTTTCATTTAAAAAATCGCTCCAAGGTTCCCTCCTACTGAGGTATATGCACCAAATTTCGAAATAGTGGGTTGAATGATCTAGCCTATAGTGCGCCAACACACATACACTCTTCTTTATTATTAGAAGAGATTCATTTTCTTCTTGCTTTTGTCATCTTTGAATTATCCTCTGTTTTCAGATCGATTGCGAAAAACGTGTCTAAAACAAAAATTCAATTTTCGGATGATATTCATCGCATGCCAAGGATTCATCTCAAAAAATTGAGAAGGATCACACAGTTCAGTAAAAATGCTAAATTCACTTCAAAGGTTAATATTTTGTGGCTATTGTATGCCAATACCAAGCAAGGCGTTCTCCGGCATAACACTCTTATTAGGGAATATGCGAGGAAGTTTTGGGGAGACCATTCCCACTTTTTTTTTTTTGCTTATAAGCAGTTGGAGTGTGCTCCCCTCCATTTTCTTATGCATTTGGACTTCCAGCTTTTTGTTTCTCTTCATAAGAATCTGAATAATCGATCGCAAAATGGTGCCGTCGTTGTTTGAAGTGCACCGAGGAAATGCGAATGCGATCATTCAGTGGGCAAGGAGTATGTCATTTGGTCGCAAGATTATAGATGTGTTTCACAGTCAATGAATGGTAAAGAATGCACCTAAAATCCGTTCTTCATGCATTATCATACAAAAAAGGCCACATAAAAGTCGGGAGAGGGACTTTCCCTTGATGCTGCAAAAGCAGAAAAATCCGTTCCGGATTTATATTTCGATTATCTGCTTACACGAACTTCTTGTTCTTGTTAATCCTTTCTTTATCAACGGAGTGAAGGTTTTTAGTCTTTCTCATAAAAGCCAAGCATAAACTGTACTTTTGTGTAGATGTGAATGCTTTCCGGTTTTGAATAGCTTGACCCACAGTATTTGGGGAGCGGATTTTTGTATGCTTCCTACATGAATGCCATTGGTTGGTGAAGCACTAACATTGGTCGCATCATTATCCATTCTTCCAAACATTTAGAGAATAAAAAATACTATTCAAATCAATTGTTTTTGAGTGTGCAGAAATTTTCCTTCCATTTACTCTTTCACAGAGGCAATGTCACAAAGAGACCTTGAACAGTAAATTCTCGATCATAGGGCCGAAATTTTTAGTGCCAAATAATTTCATTCGGAAACCAAAATACAGATGTTTTATCATCAAATTATATCATTTTATCCCAAAAATGAATGACTCATTTTTTTTGTGTGTGAAAAAAAGCAATAAATCATAATTGTCAACCCCTTCCCATAGAAGAAAATTTGCTCTCATTTCGAGTCGAGTTTTAATTTTTTTCCCCAGCCATTTTATGGTTTTGATTCCCCTCGGTCGCTGTGCGTCACAATTTAGCGGATAATGCAGCTTACATCGACAGCTTACGGAGAATAATGACGGCCCTTTCAAACTCAAAGATTAACAAAGGAAGAAAGTTATGTTTCAGCTTTATAGGAATAGAGAAAAGATTTTTAAAAAAATGCTAAAAGGCAAGGTATCTGAAGGTAATACGACCAATTGATAGTTTCAGAATTAATCTAAGACTTTATTTAGGAACGGGGGGAAGGGGGTCTACTATTTTATAAAAAGTACACTTATGTACTGAATTATATTAATCCGATAGTACACCTTATAGTTGAAGAAATCTAAGTTCGTTTGCCTCTTAGAGCTGTCTTTGTCAGTTTGATCTCTAAGTTGACCGTTTCTTCTTGTAATTACTGAATTGAAAAAATGTCATCTACAATAGAATTCTTTTTATGCTCTTCAGTAATATCTCATGTATTAACTCACTACATTCATAGTACTTGCATGAATCACAAGAGACCTAACTTCAGAAACAAAAGATGTTGTGCTTGCGTGCTTTATTTCCACATCATTTAAAAACTTTTTTGTTTAATGCCTTAGTGTATTTTTTGCTCAAACATTCTGGCCATTTGTTTTAGCTGCAACAGAAAAATTACTGATCTTTCGAAATTTTTCTTATGTGTGTTTTAATTCTTTTAGATAAGCTGTGTCTTTATATAATTGTCGGTTGTTTTTTTTTCGTTTAGTTGTGAAACTTAGTTAAATGAATTTATTGAGAGAAAATAGGAATTGCTTTCACTGTTCTACATTGCTTTCAAAAAGAGGTGATCTGCAGATTTTGTTATTTGACAACTTATTAACTTTTTTAATAATCATTTGATATAATTAATTTTAGTTAGATTACCTACAACATGAATATTTTAACCATACGTTTGGCGCAATTTAACTGAAAATTGGCTCTTGCGCCAATAAAATCCTCAAACATCTGAATGAATGTTATGGATGTATGCAGCTGTAAACAGTTTTATTTATGTTTGTAGAATGGTACATAACTTTAGTTATATACGTCCAGAATATATATTTACTGTATTTGGAGGTCCTACAAATCAGCTTTATTCATTCTAGAGTGAATTAGGGGAAAAAATGCTTTTTAGTTATTTGGATTAAATGTTTTTTCTTTCACTTCGGATCTCGAATGACAACATCTCACTGATCCGAAACGAATGTCTCAAACATCAGAATGAGCAAAATAATAAAATTTTGATCGAATCTGCGCAGCAATCAGAGTAGAGAAATGCTGTTTTACACTCCTAATGTAATTTTTTCCCCCAAGAAAGCGATTTGCTTAGAGATGCCAAGTATGTGTAACGTTGCTAATTCCCGATACGTGTTTTAAGGGCTCCGAATTCTCTAAGACGATAAAGAAAAGATTTTGGTTTGACGGAGATCTGCTTTTTCTGTTTGAATGGAGGAATGCTCTCCGGAAATTCCATCGAACTCCAAAAGCCGAGCCTCGAGCAAAACGTAATACAATTTTTTAAAAGTATTTCTTAATTTGTGTTTTTCAACGTATGTCTGCCACATTCATTCAAATGAAAAGAATTAAATATACTTGGAATTGTTTTATTTGTATCGGCTTATTTTTTAAAGCTATTTCTTAATCTATGTGAGAATCGTCCTTGTTATTGTTTCGAATTAAGGACTTTCAATGGTTCTTTCTGACAGCTTATCTATTACACACGCATAAACATATTTATATACAAGAAGACGAGTGACACGGCATCCTAAACATCTTTAAGGGTTTCCGGAAGATTGGAGAGGGCTTGGAATAAGGGAAGCATGACCACACCAGTGCAGTGATATTCTATAAAAATGGTTTGTTCATTTCATCCTAAAAACTTTAAATATTTTAAAAGTGGCATTTTTTACTTTCTCGTATAAGAATTATGGAGAAATTATTATAAGCGGCAAAAAAAATTCGAACTCGAACTTTGACGAATCTTCCCGTTTCAATCCTTTCTGAGTCCCTCAAACACATTTTTAGCATCTGTGGCAAGGATAATTTTAAAACTCTTTCGTTTGGTATACTAACAAATTTTGAGCGAAATCCATTCTGAGGAATTATGTCTGTCGGGCCATCCGAATATAAATGAACGCAGTCATTGCAAAGCGAAGATGGATAAAATTTGATACGCAGATTTAACATGTTTAGTGTCGCAATTTATACATCCCCCCCCCCCAATCCAAAAAAGTGTTCTCCGTCAAGCGGTCTGTACTTTTCATAAATATGTAAAAGCCATAACTCAAAAAAAAAAAAAAGCAATAACTTAAATGTGTAAAATTTGGTATGAGATTTTCTGCAAATTTTTTGTTCCAATCGGTTGGGAAAAACATGTCTAAGAATACAAATTCGGTTTTCGGATAGTATTAATCACATGTCATGACCGATAAATATCGTGGATTAAAAGAGTTTCAAGTGAATTGAAAGATAAAGCTGTAACTGCTACAATAGACGGAATTGAATTTATGATTAAAAAATTTACAAAATAACACCATTAATTCAATGAATTAAAATACAAAATTTAAAATACATAATGCATCATAAAAATAAAAAAGGAAAAATCTCGCTAGATTATTTTAATTATATTATTCAGTTTAATTATCCTTTTGCATGTTTAGAATTACAATGCAGCGGCAGTAACACTGAAAGGGTGGGAAAAGACTTCTGTCGGAGACCGCTTGTCCTCTCATCGTCGTGAAAATAAAAGTTTTACAGATAAAAATATTTATTGTTTTAAAAAATATGTCGATTCGTGTCTTATAATTTAAATCCCATCTTCAAGTTATTATATTTTATATTCTCTAAATAGGCCATTTTCCCACCGAATTTGAAAACCTGATTAACATGGGTCATGTCAGTGGAATGTATGACATCTGATGCAGTTGTCTTCCATTCAGTTCTAATTTCCACTACACTGGTAAAATAAGAGGCATGGTAATAACTGAATCTGAGTTTTACCGATTATTTTTAGTCGCATGCTAAGAAATCAATACAAAGGATGCCGATGACGTTAATTCGTCAAAAAGTTGAACATCTAATTCAGTTGCCGTTTAGTTAACGAATAATTTTTACTACATCTGGTAGAATAATTGATATGGGACAAGTGAATGTCGCATTTTTGCTTTTTAATCCATTGACTAAGAAAAGAATACTGTGAATGTCGACGACATTAAGTCTGATTTATCGACATTGTCTTATTTTACGACATCTGATTTATCTATGATGTATTAAGCATCATTTAGACTAATTTGCTCTACATTTCACAGAATAACTGACATGGGGACAACTGAATCTGGTATTGAATTTTACCGACTGTTTTTGACTGGTCGACTAGAAACCAACAAGATGAATGAAAATTTGTGTGAATTGATATTGTCAATCCATTGTTTCTTTCGATTTCTTGAAGTAGAATTGTTATAGAAAATGAGAATAGAATTATTAGACAAGTCTATAGTGTAAGTATAATACAGCGTAGGGCACCTTTATATGAGCACCTTTTTCTTGATTAAATTATTATTGAACTCATCACAAATAATTGATAATTGTAATTAAATTAATTATCTTTATTTAAACATGAAATTAATTTTCTAATTTATTTTGATGATAAATTAAAGAAATGTTATTTGCTTCTTTCAGAACATTTCTATTGACGTCTCTGTTCTGTAGCATTGAAAAGTAGTAGTTGAAAACTGAAAGAAATGTATCTTTTCAAAGTTAAGAATTTGTTTTCTCCATGTTTTCCTTTTAAACTTTTATCTATGCGTAAAAACTCTTCCATTTAAACTTATAACTATGCGTAAAAACTTTTTCGTTTTAACTATGCGTAACTTTTTTAAATGTTAGAAAGTTCCAAGGAGGTAAAGGCATTTTATAAGATGGCTCACCAGATCGAAATGAAACATTTTCATTTCCATTACTTTAAAAGAAGCGTTTGATTAAAATGCGATATTTTCATCAAGAGTCACTGGCGATTAGTGTTTTGTTTCGAATTTAGAAATAGTATCAGAAGGTATATTGAACAGATTCGTTTCGTTAGACAAACGTGTTGGTGGAGGAAAATTAAATTTATCGGATTGCCGTGCAAGTCTCTTCCTGTAGAAGACGGAGCCATGTTTGAAGATGCTCGCTTGCGGTTACCATTATCGCCCAGTTGCTTCTCGATTACCACCAATTCTAACAAACATTTTGTAAACGAAATTTTTACAAAGAAGCAGTCTGTGAATCCTAAAGTTAATTTATTTTGTTAATTAATTCCTTCTTTAAACCCATTATAAATTCCCAACATTTTTTATTACATTAATATTTTTTACAACATTGCAGATTGTCCTCTGCAATTCTGCCCATCTATTCCAAAATTTTTATATGCTTCCACTGGAGAGGGTTTCATGTTCTCAGCATTATGTACTATATCAATACTAACAATAACGATGAGCGTGTGTGTGTTGACCGCACATTTAGAAATCGTATTGTTCGAGAATCATAGAAATTTCTTTATTATACTTCGTAAACAGGAAAATAAAAATTACTGTTTAGAATAGAATGAGTGAATTTGTTGGCTATCGCAATTTATGTCGCTTTTATAATAATTATTGCATTATGTGAATAGTGATTTGTTAAGTTTCAAATGTTTGTTTTCGATTGGAAAAAGTAGAGGATGGGGGGTTGCAACCTCCTGCTGATTATACGACTAAACTGAGTACATAATCAACCAGTTAAATAAAACGTAAGAAGAAAACTCTTTAAACTAAGTACTTCACTGTTTCAATTAATTTTGAAAAAACTAATCAATCAACTTTCCTTTTCTGACTTGGAAAAGCAGCCTTTATTAACGAAGTTTTAATTTGCCTCTTAATGATTTTTTATTTATTAATTTTATAAAAAAATCTTAATGAAATTTTTCTTTCTATACCCCTTGAGTTTATTTATATAAATTTACATTATTTTTTTAAAGGTATGATGTAGAATTAAAAAAGGAACAAGTATTAAACAAAACAAAAAAAAAAAAGCGCATCAGGGAGCAAAACACGTTTTCAACACTTATGGCCGGGGCAGAAAGTTTGTTTGAAATAGTGAGTGATTAAAATTTCCACCAAAAGTGCACTTCCGATTTTTATCAATAAAATTATTAATAAATTAAAATAAATTATTTCTTCAGTATCACGTGATTATGATTCTGATACTAATTGTTAAATGTTACAAAGGCTATTTGCATGCCCATCTGTATTCCTTCCATATGTTTATGTTTCTATAATTATAGAAATAGCTTATATTTATATTATTTAATTTCAGTTATAAGGTTAAAAGATTCAACCCATATTTCAAGAATTCACTTGTTCAGTAATTAAGATAACGTTTTTATTTTTTTATTTTTAATTCAGCTGAAGGTTTAGAATGTTTTTATTTTTGATTCTACATTTTCTGTTGACTGGCATACAAAGGTATTCGAATCGATTCAAAATTTAAAACAGGCTCATTTAATTATTTTTTTTTTTTCGTATCTGGTTTATCAACAAAATCTGTGGCTTCTACGCAACAGGTTCCTAAACAATCCCTCCGTCTTCCTTACTGCGGAAAGAAGAAAAGAAAAAAACGCGTGGGTTTAGAAAACGGCCAGTTTATTGCGCCAGCACAACTGCGGAATATGGAACGTGGTAAACAGGGTTCGCTCCGGAATACTCCATGAGAATCGTCAGCATCTTTCGACAAATCCTGCAGCTAAGATATCAATCACAGCGTTCTTTTATGTCAAAGAATTCGAGGAATGATGTAGAAAGAAGCGTAAACATAGAAACATGTTTTGAAACTACAAAGTGATCAGAAACTTGTGATTCTGCTGGCAGTATTTTCCTTTGGGGGTTTCGACTTAATTTATTTTTAACTTAGTTACATTTACTTTTATTATGCTTATTAGTGATTCTCGGATTATGTGAAGAAATGAACGATGAAATAGAAGAGGAGAGAGTTAAAAGCGTAATTTTTGAAGCAACAAACACTGCCACCAACTGAAGCAATATTTCGTAAAATCTAAAGAATTCATTTAAAAAAAATATTTCTCAATTCGCTGTCATATTAGAATTTGCTTGAGTTTGTTTATAATAAGATTTGTTTGCAATTTGAAAGTGAGAAGCACTTAAACGATTCCGTAATTTTTTTTTAATTCTGTGATTTTCGGGGGAGTCTTTATTTTTCCCATACTTTCTTTCGCTCTTTCTATTTTTCATTCAAGGGCCCACACTCACTCTAAGAAATTTCAAGGATCCAAAATAAAAATCTCACGCCAACTTATAACTTAATGACAAGTGTTAATCATTTTTTATCACTTTTCCGTTTCTTTCACCTTAAGAACTGATGAAACAATTTTTTTTTCATTTAACTTTTATTTCTTCGTATAAAGAAATCCATCTGCAATTTTCGATAGCATTGGCTGCACTTTAAAGTTTTATGCAAACCTTTTTGTTCTATAAATCGAAATTTTATTCTAAATGAAAACACATTTTCCTATAAAAATAGAAAATTCATAAGACAATTCAATCTATAAAAATATTCAATTCGTCGTATAGGATGTAGCTTAAGCATTAAAGTAATATGAAATACTCAATGATAATTCATTTTTAATTGTTTTTTATTTGACTTATAGCTTCGTATAGGTTAAATAGGTCGATAGTTCAAATAGCATTATATGTTGTATATAATGGTGATTATTTTGAATGTCTAGATAATAGTAAGATTTTTGTCTGATCCATTTAAAAACATTTAGATATGAATCATTTCTGCTTAGGATCCGTCTTTCTCAACAGCGTTCCTCAACATCGCATTTATGTCATAAACTCCGCTAACGGCTTGATTGCAATGGAGCGAAGTGCTTCAAGATTATTTTTTTGGGGTCGCAGCACCTGATCGTAAAACCTGGGCTTTAAAGTGGGAGGATTTCAGCTTCAAAATAATGAAACGGAAATTTCTTCACAGTAATTAGTACAATTTTATTACTTATATTGTAGGTGGAAGAGTGTAACTTTCACAAGTTTGCAATGCTGTATAAATTAATCTACCAAATTTTGTATTTTGCATTTGCTTTTCTTTGGGATGCGTCTTGCATTGTTCACGCATTTTTGGAAGCTTCGCGGCCCCCGCATATTTTTGCTGCTTGAGGCAAGCAGCGCGTCGGCATCATTTATTATTCACTTTAAAGCACGCCGTTGTCCGTAATGTGTATTTTCGTGCACACAAGTGTACGAAAGTAGCCGAAATAATTAGACATTAATACCAGACATAAGAAATAAATGTGGATTGATCAATGAGTATATATAATTATTTTGAACCTTGTTATGCTTTAATCACATAATTGGATATAAGGTGAGGAGGGTCAAGGTGAAAAAAAAAGAAAGATATTTTGCACACATTATATATGCATATATATATTATTTATGTTCGATATAAGTAAAGATATAAATATGCATATGAGAGCATTTGTAAATGATTCTACCAATGGAAGAATTGCAAGTGAATGAGTTGCCAGAAATTATAATTTCAGTCGATCAACCGGAACTATTACTAATCGCTACGCGCAAGCAACAATCGTCTTACAAGGGGTACGGACAAGCGTGAATTAAAGTATATCGGTCCAGACGGCAATTAGGAGATTCGCGCCTGTTGGTTGGTTCGGCTATAAGCCAGTTGGATGCGACCTCTCAGGTATTTACGACAACAAGGATTAGTGTAAAGCCTTCAGCTGTTAAGCCGAACAAATCGCCAGGTCTGAATTTAATCACAAATCGCATGATTGAAAACCTCCCCCCTAGATTTATTTTATATTTAACTTCTTTGATAAATAAATTAATGGAATTGTGTTATTTCCCCGATTGCTGGAAAACAGCTGTGGTTGTCCCTATTCCAAAACCAAACTCCGATTTGACCTTACCTTAAAATTTCCGTCCCATCTCGCTACTTAGTAGCTTGAGCAAAGTGTACGAATCTGTGCTACTCAAACGCCTGCATCAATTTCTCAGCGACAATAATATTTTAATTTCCGAACAATTCGGATTTCGTAAAAATTTGTCGACGAATCACCAGCTAATTCGTGTTACAGAATTGATTCACAGCGGCTTTGTGAAGTCTCAAACCACAGGTGCACTTTTTCTGGACGTAGCCAAAACCTTTGATAAAATTTGGCACGAAGGGTTTTTATTCTAATGCATGCGACTTGGATTTTCGGCGCAATTTGTCAAAATGTTACGCTCGTACCTACTTTCTCGTAATTTTCGGGTACGAGTAAACGATGTAATTTCATCCCCCAGACCAATCCTGAGCGGTTGTGCGCAAGGGAGTTTACTCTCTCCAACTCTTTTTAACATCTACGTTAACGATCCACCTGGAGCTAGTAATTGTCACTTAGCAATTTTTGCAGACGATACCGCCATCCTCACACAGCATAGGGATCCAAACACAGTCATAGCAAACATACAACAGTACATGACCGTTTTGCAGTGCTGGCTCATCGGCTGGAAAATAAAAGTCAACCCAAGTAAATGCGCTTGCCTCCTGTTTTCCAAAAAACTGGTGATGCCTGACTTATCCCCTATCCAAATTTTCAGCCAACCCGTCCCCTTCGTAAATGAATATAAATACCTAGGGTTAGTTTTAGACGCAAAATTAAGCTTTAATAGTCATATTAAAGCAGCTCTCTCCAAAGCTACTAAAATGAGCGTTAAACTCAACAGCTTAATTTCTCAATGGAGCAAGCTATCGATTAGGCTCAAGCTTCTGCTCTACAAAGCTGTATTAAGACCAATTCTGATGTACGGCCCCCAAATATGGGGGGCGACATCAGCAACAAACATAAAGAGGTTGCAAGTTTTTCAGAACCGACAACTGAGGAAAATTGTCAACGCACCCTGGTATGTCAGAGGAAAAATAATTCATAACGACCTCAAAATTGAACCTGTTTCGGAATTTATTAAAAGAACGTCAATTAAGTTCTTTGAAAAGTTACCCCAGATTCGCAACGAGTTACTCAATTTACCAGCATATGATCCTGCATTACCCAGCTCTAGGAAAAGGCCTAGAGCTGCAATAGATAATGTCTATATAAATTTCCCAGCCGTAAAAAAGCTGAGGACTTCTTAACTCTGTTGCCAATCTGGTGGCTTAAAAATTCTCAAAATTATTACTGTTTAGGCCCAAGATAGCTACGATGTGCTACACGCGAATTTAATTTTCTGAAATTTTTTATTCAGCCCAATTAGAAGTCAGTCCCTATAGTAAAAGGCACGTGCAACATAAATCCATTAAAATCTCTTATTACCCCATAAATAATATCTTTTATTGTTTTAAATTCATTAAGTTTACCAAAAACCTTATAAATACAAAATTAAATACCAAATTTCATGACGTTAGAGCTTTATTGCACTCGTCCAAACTAGTTCAATTAATTTTTACTTTCCCTAAACTTACAAATTAAAGTATCTATTCCAAATTATGATGTGGAGGTGCTCGTGACCACTTTGTCACATCGCGGAACTCCGCAACATCACGACGTTGCCGTTGCAGTTGCCTTCAGCTGGATCGATTATGAGCGGGAACGCTGGCCGCCGCCTTGTTGCACTCCAACAAATCCGGTCAAGAATATGCGCATTGAAATGAGGGAATCGACGCGTGCATCCAGGAAAGAATTGATCAACTTTTTTTGGTGATTTTCATCCTTCTGAAACCCATCAATGGATATATTCACTGTAAATTCCATTAAATGTGTTATTTCTTTCAGATATCTTTGTGTTTCATGTATGAATGCTTTAATAGCATAAAGGCATTCATATAGGAAATACAACATATTTTTTCTTATAATGCATATTTATTTCTTAGTTTCTGGATTTCAAATGCACAGCGAACGCTGTCAATTTTAGATATTATATCGGACACGTCCTTTCTTTTCTCTCTCTCTCTCTCTCTTTTTTTATGTATTTGTATCATGCCTTAAAATGGAAAGTATTCTAAGAGGGAGAGGAAAATAAGGGGCCTTGCAATTTGGAATTCTCTTTAATCTGCTTTTGCAGGGTTTCAAACAATATACTTCTTCCCTTTAATCTTTAGAATCTTTGAAAAAATGATTCGATTCAGATTATGAAGTTTTGATTTAACTTGCTTAAACACTTACTAGTCTCCAGAGTTCGATAAGACTCCTTAAAGAGGGTTGAACTGTGAAAATAACTCTTCCTGTTTATTTCTTTCTAATTTAAAAAATCGCACTCACGACTCACCCTTTCACTTCACAAAAGACAGTTTCTCGACCAGCCTGATTATTCCCGAATCTGTGCTCCTTTGGAAAATGACTCTCTTCCGCTTACCACAGGAGGACCCTACGTCTGAAGTTGGCGGGGTGCGAGCAATCAGTTTTCTATTATTATTCTATTTTTTTTTCAGACTTACCAAGTCTTATTCACATTACAGTACATTGATGTATCAAAGAATTTCCATAAGGTCTCTTATCTTCTTTAATGCACTTAATTGGAGCTTAAGCATTAGAGTCAAAAATATTTTTTTCTTTTCATCGACTTCAGCAAATTCTTCCCAGCAGAAACCACATCGCGAGATAAGAAGCGAGCGTTTGATCGAAGGCATTTTCTTGCTTCTAAGACGGCACGTCTGATCGCATTACGCTCTTTAGAAAAGCTCTTCTTTCGAGCTCGTCCATCCAGCCTCTTGCGAACACTCAAGATTGCAATCAACAGTGTTTCATCAAGAGTGCGAGTTTCTCAACTGTTGCACAAGTGACGAGACGTTTTCCACGAGCTTAGATTTTACTAGAGCCCTTGGGTCGGAATTTAGAAAATGAACTGAATTTGTTCAGAATTAAAATCGAATGCCACTCTTTGACACATTTTTTAATTCCAAGCTTTGCAATGTTCATAATATTAATATTTATATAAGAAAGTCAGCTGATTCATTCTGGACTATTAAGTGCATTTGATTTAAGTTAAGACTCTTGTGAATAACATGATATTCATGACTGCCTCAACAAAATATTTTTAGTATCAAACATTATGGACATTTAAGCCATCTTATTTTAATAGATTTACACCTGTCTTAGGAATGTGAATTGTGTATATCAACTTTGGTAAAGAATTCAAGTCGCATGACATAAACGTAAGGCTTGACTAAAACTAAACATAAAACCTTGAAGACTTAAGTTCTTGTTTAATTTATTTCGAAACTCATCTTCTGACTTTTGCTAAAATGTGGATTTGCTTCCTGATTCCTTAAGTACACTATCATGTTAAAAAAAAAAAGCGAATTTTTCTTCCTTAACTTTCAAAAATGGTAGAAAATCATACTATTAAATATTTGATGGAACAATGATAGGGGTTTGAATTACATGGCAGCAGTAAAAGGTATTGTTGAAAATCATGCAAATATATATATTTGGAAAGGCAACGACCAGAATTAATATGAAAATGTATTTATTATAATTAAAGGAAGAAACATTACTATACTAACATAAAACACATAAAGAAACACGAGCGTGAGCTGCACGTCTTACAGACTCACTGCCCAACTCTCGTCTGTCAATAATTGCGGGAAAGCATCACGTGATTAATGATGTGATGCAGTATGACCAACATGGCGCCATACAGGACACGAGATCTGTCAGCAGTTCATGACATCATGACAGGATAGGCGACCTTGCCTTATGGTATACAGCATATTGAAGACGATCTTAAATGTCATCAATTAACGGTAGTGGATAAGGATCTTTAACTAATTTACGATTTAATTTTCTATAATCTATACAGACTATGTTTTCCATCTTTCTTACGAACTACGACAACTTGACTAGCATAGGGTGATGAACATGGTTCTATAATTCCATTTTTTAACCACTCGTCTATCTGCGCATTTACTATATCATGTTCGGCAAAGGGTAAACGTCGAGGAGTGTGGAAAATTGGCTCATCGTCAGTAAGCGTTATATCAAATTCGATGTTCGTGGTTTTAGTTTTGTTAGGTTTATAGGCTAACAAAATCTGTTCAACCTCATTGCGAGTTTGCTTAGAAATATTCGAACCTATATCAAACGTGGGAGTATCGGCAGAAATAGCCATTATAAAATTGTCAGTCTCAACTTAGACATTATAAAACAATCATCAGACTTAGAAATTTTGGAAAATTCAATACCGTAGATTTAATTGTCAAATTTGCCTGATTTATTACGTCGCAACCTATTATTAGATCATAAGTAGTACAATTAGGTACTACAGAAATAAAATCAGGAAAACTTTGTTTATCAATAATAATTTCAGATTCAAAAGAACCTATTATTTTAGTTTGGGGAAAAACCGAATCCAGTTAGTGTTATCTTGTTATTCGTCAACGGCGGCGATCCTAGTTTAATCCATTCAGAATGTTTCAGAAGTGTAGAAAAACTACCAGTATCGACTAATCCGGAAAGTGTATTATTAAGAATAACAACCTCTTTATGCATATTCGACGGAGAATGCAATAAATGTTAAGTGTTGACATTATCATGTGGGGTAGAACTGTCATTCCGAATAGTACGGTGACAATCGGAAGATTTATGTCTGAAAAGATTACAAGAAAGACATTTAGGACTACGATTATGATTTGGGCAAGACTTTGAGATATGTCCAAAATCGCTACAGTTAAAACAACGCATCTTACAGTTAGTCGGATTACTAAGATTCTATTTTGATTCTCTTTATTGGACAGGGATTTTATGTATTGTACCACATTTTTGGCCGTTATTAGCATATCTAGAATACGACATCTTTGAATTATTTGCGTTCATTGCACTTACGATAGTTTCGAAAATTCGTATTTTTTCTTTAAACTCAGAATAACATTTTCCACCGTAAAGAATAATTTTATCAGAAGGGGAACCCTGTATCCCATTTATTTTGTATTGAATAATAGAACATTCATCAATAAGGGTTTCAGATTGATTCGCAATTTCACGCCTGGCAATAAAATACTGCATAAAAGTTTCATTTGAGCGCATTTTACATCTTTCTAGTTGTTTATGTATTTCAATAGAAGTTACTTTATCGGAAAATTCATTAATTAATGCACTTTTAAAAGCATGATAGGAATTTAGATTTCTTTGAGAGAATAAAAAAGATTTAGCTGCGCCGGAACTAACCTTTTTGCAAAGATTAATTTTTGTTGTTCGTTTAAACCTTTCGCGACGAGGTGGGTTTTTTTTTTTTTTTTTTTTTTTACATCAGAACAATTTTGGTAGCATAAACTATGAGTAGGGCACACTAGAATGCTAAAACTAAGATATTATATTTTTAGGAATTTTTTAAACACTGATTTAGGCCCGGGACATATATGTCCCATCAGTCCTGACCACTGGGACATATGTGTCCCAGTAGTCCTCAATGAGTAATTTTGCAAAGAAAACTAATGATTTCCTAGTCATAAAAGTTTTATTAAGAATGGTATGATTTGAAACAATCAATGCACAATGGGACATTACACATCGTGCACATTATTTTAGTGCGCGATTCCTTCTTTTGTTGTGCACATTTACGACACCGCCGTCGTGTTTTTGTTGTTACTGGCAGATGGTCACCTACATTGAGTAAGCTTCGTGACGTTTTGGATGGGCGTCCAGTTCCTCTACGGCGTTGATACTGTGCATTGAGCTTTCCGGATTTGTGGGATATTCTCCCATTAGACTGAGAAGCGTTTCTATCCCAAAAGACTTTTTTGAAATTTGCTTGGGACATATGTGTCCCGTTAGGCGCGAAAGGGTTAAAGAAGGAAAAAGCAAAAAATTCTCTTCAACATCGCAAAAAAAAAAAAAAAAAAAAAAAACTTTTAATCGAATAGGAATTATTGCCTGCGAAGTTTCTACAGCTACCACAGAGATTGCGTAATAAAAAACAAAACTGAAGGTTTATTTCATTCATTATTGGTTATTGGAGGGATCATTTTCAAGCGATTCTCTTTTGGCGCCAGTAATTAATGCCTGACTCTTATTTATGTATGTTTCGTCTGAAGTTACGGGGATGGTTAAGGAAGAATTATTACCGGCATTACAACTTTCGGTTTGAGAAACCTTTTGATTAGACAAAATTTCTTCTTCTGTTTCCGATAAAAAAACTAATATCGAGTGAGTTCTGAAACTCATTTAAATTTGTTAGGGCTTTAAAAATATTTTCACACAAAGCATTTTTGTTGGTCTCAGTTACTTCTAAGTGTAATAAATTAGGAACGGAGATAAAGTCAGATAAAGAAAAATTCTTCAGCAGTTCTTGTTTATGTTTTTCTACATCTAAATTTTCAAATATTTCAAAATTTCTCATTCTTTTAGAAGAATGGTCAAACTTATTGTAACCTAACACAGAGTTAAGCAATTTTACTGAATTAGTTTTTGTATATTTAAGGGAGTTAGCGATTAATTGAATAACGCCTAGTTTTAAAGACATTATAATTAATTAAAACAGAACTAGTACACATTAAATCAGAATTAAAATTTAAAGGGAGAATGAAATAAAGTAACGTACTATAAATTACAAACTTATCAAGAATCGCATTTATTTAGAGGTGAAAATGTGGGGAAAAAATTGCGCCTACCTGGTTGGGAGCAGTCGAACTATTCACTCCTAAATGATTCACACATTTCCAAATAATTCAATTTCTTCTGTAATTTAGAAATGTCGAACAGGATGATGTTCCTTTTTTAAAGCGGCCAGTATATCTCAGTACAGTTGCACAATAACACGAAGTAACTGAATCTTGAAAGTTCTCACTTTTTCACTTGAATCATATCCATCAAAAACGTGCACTAACGTCCATTCACCAGTCCAGTAAATTATCCACAGCAAAAATCCACTCTTATCAAATTATACTAACGTCCACAGCTTTTCAACATTTTAGCATCAATTTAGCGTATTAAATTGTACTAACGTCCACAGCATTTTCAACAATTTGGCGGGATTTGCTAGGGGTATTAACGAGAAAGGCCGAGCCCCCCAAAATGAGGGGAAAGGCAACGACCAGCATTAATATGAAAATATATTTATTATAATTAAAGGACAAAACATTGCTATACTAACATAAAACACATAAAGAAACATGAGCTTGAGCTGTACGTCTTACAGACTCACTACCCAACTCTCGTCTGCCAATAATGGCGGGAAAGCATCACGTGATTAATGACGTGACGCAA
>JAPMOR010040746.1:262418-281654 GCA_026543865.1 Argiope aurantia | reverse complement strand
TAATTCATATATATAACTATATAATTCATATATATAACTATATAATTATATAATTATATTATATATAACGATATAATTCATTATAACCAATCGAAAATTCTAGCTTGAAAATAAAAATTTTACGGAAATTCCCTCAATTGGAATTGGAATTTATCTTAGCTTTCTTATCATGATATTGTTACAAAAGTGCACGTGAGTACCACTCATGGCAAACGAAACCGCTGACGAATATCGCGAAGCATTATCATCCTCTTCTCCACCACTTAAATCCTTTCATGACCCGAATTCAAGTATACTCTTTGCAGATGTTTTTCTGTAAAAATTTGAAGGAAAAAAAATGTATGCTAGAATGTATTTTCTCATTGAGTATATGTTGTTTAATAGTATGAAATTAAAATAAATACATTCCTTAAAGAAAGTAAAAGGGCTCTAGAAATTTGTTTGAAAAAAAAATGTTTTATTTTTGCTGAAAATCTTTCTATGACAAACATTCAAGATTCATTTGATAAAAAAAAATATTCGCATTGTAAGCGAGGACTTCAAAAGGAAAATATTAAAATGAAAAATAGTACAATAACAATAATTTTGTAAATAAAAGGTGTATCGATTAGTTTTCTTTTCATTTGCTTTTATCACATTCTGGCAGTGAATCATTTCGATTTCACAGATATTTTTCCATGCTGTGTTCAGTATTTCCCAAAATTCAATGATAATATTAAACTGTTTCCCATCGTGTTTAAAAGATGAACTATATAATATGTTCAAAGATGAAAGTTATTTACACCTTTATATTAAGATCAAGCTATTAAAAAACGTTGATAATCCAGGCATTATTTGAGTCACTCAGAAGCCACAAACCCATTTTTTGATATCTGAATGGAGAGAATAATATTCTGTATAGTGATTAAAGCGTTTACTCTTGCTTCGTTTTTTGAGCTAATTTGTATTAATAGCTATTATGCAAATTAAAAACTATTTATAATTAAAAGCACTTATTTCTTCAATTTTTTTCCATGGACTCAATTGAATTGATATCTCAACGGTTAATTTATAAGGAACTAGTTTTAAATTTCATTGAAAATGAGAAGAATGAGACATTCTCTGTTACTTGATTTTTTAGCCTTAAGGATGTTGTTCAAATTCCAGTCATATACATGTTTCTATCGACCACTCAGACAGATCTGATTCACAGTGACGATTCACCTGCTAACGAGACTATCAGACTTTCCCTTTCCATTTGTACAAAATGACGCATTTTGTATGAACTGCCTAAAGTAATTCATTCTTAAAATCTTCTATAGTGTCTTCTTCTTTTAATGCTAGTAATATTTTTGAACATCTGAAACTATCTTAACTAAACTTTCTTTCATCCGATAATATTGTGATGTAAGGAGAACAAGATTTTATTAACGAAAGTGCGCACAGCCGGTGAGTCTAGAATAATTCATTCGTGCTACAGAGATAGAAATTCTGCACATTTCTCATTACGAGGTTCGTTACATCGAGATATTCCGCCGAATGACGGCAAGTTTCAACGGATCAAGTTAAAAATCTTGGTTCAGAGTCACTTTCACTTTCGGGAAGCCAGTTAATCTATTCGATTTTTTTTCTCTCGGACGCAACTCAATTTTACTTTCTCGTATACATAGTATGAAATACTGTAATCGTCAAAAAATTCATCATGAATCTCAATGTTTAGAACGAAAACCATATTTTTTGGAATTACGTTTGTCTGCCCATTTCTGGAAATGGCAGCTCAAAAACGCGTTGAATAATGAAGAAAGGGCAATTTAATAAGCGATGTTATAATTGCAAGTAGGATTCACAGCAACAAATGTTTTTTACATAAATAAAGCTTAGAATAAGTACCATCGTACTCTAGTAACACCAGATACACTTCCAATAGACTCCTCGAAGCAATGCAAATTTCATCTAGAAAAATTAACACCAGATTACTTTTATGAAAATTACTGCAGTTTTTGGCATAGGCATTTGAGATTATCACTTCGTGACCAGGCAACCTTAAATTTATTCGAAAGAACTAAATGAAATGCTGGGTGGGTAAGTTATATCACTGACTCTCCGACCCGGAGGCACGTGGATAAATAATACTAAATGATCGGACCGGCAACTTTGGCAAGAGCTGTGGTTGAGTCCTAAGGGCCATCACCGGTCACGATACAACCCTTCCCGAAGGAAGTACGTCCCGTCATCGATGGGAGCAGCCAGATCTCACACCTATTTATGTACCCACCAGGGTGGCGAGATCCAACCACCATACCGGAAGCATCTCATCCTCATATCGAGATGCCCTTCCGGGGATTATGCTGGGTGGGTAACTAAGCCCAAGTGTAGGAATAACATATGGGAATCATTAGTTAATAACTATCCTGAAATCAAACGATTGTCATATGTACAATATGAAATAAGAAGGAGAAAAAAAAATGGTTACGACCATTCTTAACTGTTTCGCAAACAATTAAGTTTTGAACAGTTGAGAAGGGGAATGGTTAAATTTGAAATTAAAAATTTTTGCTAACAAAAAACATTATTTTTTAAATTTTATTTTCTAAATCTATTTTTTTCTTTGTAAATTTACTTCCTATTGAGATCTAATCAAAGTTGTTTTCATTTATATATTAAATTTCAATCGAAAAAAATTATTTCTGCAGTGCATAGATGATGGTAAAAGCAAATTCTTCGTCATAAGAGTTTCAGTTTACAAATGTCAGCTGCAACGAACTCTGGTTGAGAAGGTCGGAAATTTTGCAAAAACAAGACTAATCTATTTTCAACTTTGCCTTTTTGCCTCATCTTTGGCAAGATATTGGTTGAAATGGTGTTTTGATTGCAAGTTTTTTGCCATTTAAGAAGTGGAGAATTTTTCTACTGCTTCATTTGGTTGGATCTCTTTTCCTTTCTGCACTCCCCCTTCCTTCTTTGTTCCTAAAAAGCAAAGTTCACTCCTTATTTCTTAATCATGCATCTGTATCTCTTATTAGGTTTCCTCTTTTGTGGGCTTTGTTTAAAGAAAATTCCTTGGACTTGCTAGATTATATTTTTAACCAATCAAATAGATTAATTTTGAAGAGAATTGATGATGTTTTTCTGAAATGAGAAGAACAATCCTTTCTTTGAAAAGAGATCTATCGTTTTTGAGGCATTTTCCGCGATTTGGAAATGGAAATTTATTTTAGAAGTAGCGTGCGTAAAATATCTGATATACCATAAAATCTACCAAACAGCGATTTTTTTTTACGAAGTTATTAGTGATGCGTTCGGACGTACGTTAAACCAAGTGAAAGAATGAATGAACTAGAACCTTTATAATTTTATTTCATCTATTTAACTTAATTTTTGAGGCAACAGCTTTGTATTTTTGTAGAATAAAAATTCAGTTGACTAGAAAATACATTGGCGTGATGTTCTTTTAAACTTGATTAGAAAGGAATCATTTAGAAGCTTAAGGAATTGGTTAAATTTTCCTAAAAACATATCATATTCGGATGTGGACTCTTCAGTTCTGTCCTATGATGAGCCCCCGACTCTGGCGTTTATGACAGCGTGTGCTAATTCGGTTTCTAAAGTCTTACTAAATCCAAAAACAGAGACCAGTTATCTCCAATTTATAACGGAATTTGCGTTTTACATATATGATGCTACAACGTTTCTCCTTTTGACGATTCTGCTATCAACTGCCTGCAGTTTACATTAATGATCTTCAAAGTTTTCGGCTTCTGACAATTCTGTTGTCAACTGTCTGTTTTCTAATGACGTATACTCCCATTGACTTGACTATCTGTAGATCTCCGCCATGAAATCAAAATTGTTCTGTCCTCATATAAGTCACCTATGAAATGCGAGATTATCTCTGCTATTCAATCAGGATTTCCAGAACTGAAATTCAATCCATCTTTAACATCATTGATAAATGTTTCGTCTAAGAATTATCTTTAAGACGAGGTAAAATATTTTAGATGGAAACAGGGAAAAAGAAATTCTTTTTCAGAAATATTATAAAAGTCTGTGTTCTATGCAAACTGATTTCGATACTGAAATTTTATTGAAAGAAAATAAAAGTACACGAAAAATTTCTACTAAAATATTAAAAATAAACTTTTCATTTCTGAATCATTTTATGTCATATTGTTCGGGAACTTAAATTAATATTATTTGAGTAAGTAATAAATCAAAATATACACCCATTTTTTTGGTTTCAAAAGGAAAAGATGAAGAAAAGGAGTAAACACACACACAAGAAAAACACACCGAAACACACACAAGAAGTCTTTGCATCCATTTCTTTTATTACTTTACATATATTATTACTTATCTTATCTGGATCTCAAAGCAAATTGAACTCTAAATGTTTGTTTCATACATGAGTGAATTTCTGGAAAGAAGCTGAAGAATTTAAAGAAATTAACATCTAGAAATGAGAAAATAATAATGAAATCGAGTAAAATTATATTATTGCGTGGCAGGAGAAATTGTTCAAAGGAATTATTTCAAAAATACAAACAATTTTCTGGGAGAAAAAATGAAAGTGCCTGCTAAAACAGGAAACAAAATTTGCCAAAGAAACTATTAAAGCTATCTTTCGAAAAAAATAATGAATGTCAAAGATAATGTAGAATTATCCAAAGAAGGTAGAAATTATTCGAAGCTATCCCTAAGAACAAATCTAGAGAAGAGAGCAGGATGGTCACAATTATTTACTAGCACAGAAGTGAAAACTATAATATGGGATCCTTACTGCAAAAATGTCATTAAATATCTTGCAGAAAAGCATTACACAAAGGACATTAATACACCATTGCTTTACCAGGATTATTGGTTGAGTTATTTTCAATTTAAAATCTCTGTGCTCATGGTTCCGTCAAGGAAAAAAAAACTTTAAGCCTATTTTATCTGTCTTGGATATTTTTTATTTTATTCATTGTATATCGAACTTTGTGTGTGGAATCAAGTCACATGATGCCGCGGCGATGTTAGAAACATGGCTGACTGGTACATCTATCTTTCAACTTTTACAGTATTCCTTATTCTTTTAAATCGCACACACATATTAAAGAGATTTCTTCTTTCTTAATTTGAAAAAATGAAAGAAAAGCAATTGAATGCAGTTAAACATTTGATGAAACAGTGAAAAAGATTTCGGTTCAAATAATGAAATCAATCACTAAAAATTATGAAAAAGAATTTTGAGAAATGCCGCAACCCAGAAAAAACATTACACAATAATTAAATGGCTATTATTACAATTTCATATATTTTAAAATAATGTATTAACCGCTTTTGTTCAATAATATTTCCATGTTTTATTTGAGAAAAATTTTAGAATTTTGAATAATTATCATTTACTAGTACCTCAAAAACATTTTTCCAGGTCACGCACATCCACTTTCCAGGTTATGCCAGTGCCAAATGTTGAAGTTCTAAACCTAACAGTTTGTAATGCAGAATAAATACTTACGTACGCAACGCAATATTATTTATGCATATATTACATATTTACTACTTTTGGAGACTGTTGGTTCAACGAATAATTGTTTATACTTATTTTCATTCATATAATTTAGATATGTTCATGATTCTGTCATATTGTAAGATGTTCTGTTTATTGTGCACATAAACCATCTTAATAGAGTCAAGTTTCATGACATCAAGCCTGTACTAAAAGCAGAAATATCCGGTAACATTGCAACTTTAATTTTTGTTCGTTTTGTAAACTATTATACAAAATCCCCTTTCCTTACCTTTCAAGAATAGAAAAAAATCATGCTATAAAATATTTGGTGAAAATACTTAATCACCTGAAACTGGTTCGTATCAACGAATGAAAGGAAACGGTTTAAATAGCAGAGTAACAATGCAATCTATTATTGGAAATCAAGTGAAAAATATTTAAAAAAAAATCGCGAACCTCCAGGGTAAATCTGCACTTTTATTAAATTGATATCATTAAAAACACAATGTTTTAAATTTTAAGACGGCGTAAAATTCATTTTTGTGCAATAAAATTTACAAAAGTTATCGTGGGAAAACAGCAAAATTCATTTCCATTTTTAATTCATATAAATTCAATAAATTAAAAAAAATATCCCTTCTGGATACACATTTTCACGTTCCAGGCTAAATATGTTTTTTTTTTCTTTTTTGCCAAATTTTGATGCTATAGTCAAATAGTCTACATAGTCTGTAGGGAAGCAACACAAATCACACACACTTAAATGTTATTAATGATTACACAAATAATACATTATTTCACCTCAAATTTAATTGTAAAAAAAATTGAATGTTTTCAGTGTAATAACGCTTTTGACTCTTGGTAAAAACTATTTTTCACACTCAGGCCAACATTATCCAGACGACAACCTATTATAGATATATCTTGATGACTCAACACGCCAAAAAGAAATAGAAATTGAAATAAGGAAAAATTGAGGAGAAAAATTCTATCATGGAAAAATAGCAAAAATTGTTTGGCTAGAACCTAAAAAGTCTAGGGTTCTATTAATGCCAAGAATATTAAAGATAAGGGTAAAATTGCAAGGAAGGCAGATGAAATATTGATTGTTGCTTTTTATTTTACCTTTGTAGTCCTTTCTTTCCGTTTATTATTATTAAAACTAGCAGAAATGCTACGCAAGATGAATTATTTAATTTGAATTTTGCTTTAATTGAATGTTTAGACTGTTAAATTTTACTGGACTTTTTTTTATTTATTTCGATATTTATTCTATGCTTCAATGATATGTTTGAAAAAAACATTATAAATGAATCTTGGTGGTGTGCAAGTTTGAGCTTCGAACTCGCAACGTTAGGGTTCATAGCCGAGTAACAAAGCCACTTGACAAAAGTATACGCTCCTTTCCGGAGGTTGTTATCTGGTTTATGAAGTTATAACCATAGTGGTTTGTTTTTCTTTTGACTCTCACTGTATTGCTAAAAAACGAGTTTCGAATTCGTGTCGCCATCTCTGTGTCGATAATCTGTTTTAATATTTTAAATAGCAATTAATCTAATTAATTACTGATTCCATACAAGGCTCAATGAATTTTGATTCCACTATTGATAGATATTAGAGCAAATTTCGGATTTTGCTATTTAATTGTAAACTAAAAAGAAAAAAAAAATGAAAGTAAACATAATTTAGATTTTCTTGGTATAGTAATAAAAGTGTGCCATTAAAAACTGTTTTCATTAAATTTATTAATGAGTTTGCGTGAATAGTTTGCTGATGCTAAACTGTTGTCGGAAATCATGATTTTGTGATGACATGAATTGCTTCAATTTAAAACACAAGTGGTCACAGGAAAAACCATTCTGTCAGGGCAACACCTTCTAAATGCACTTTATGAAGTGGTGATCCGGGCAGCCTCAACGAGTTATGTGTCTGCAATAAATGCACTCAATTCCGTTTCTTTAAAAAAAAAAAATCAGCATTCAATCTACGTAATAAGTTGAGATTCTATGGAAATTCTTTTATGCTAATGGAAGACTGAACTTTATATTTCTCAATTATCTAAAATATTTCTTCTGAACTGAAAATTAATCAATGTTTAATAAATTCAAATATTATTCAGATTAATAACGCGGCTTTTCCTTTTTGATATTTCATTATTTCTTGGGCAAATATCAAATATTTGCAGCGTCCTCTATTGGTTCTCTGCAAATTTAAATCAATCTGATTAGTTCATTCAATAATCTTAAAGTATTCTTCCGTCATGAACTGGATTTCCTGGGCCCGTTAATTGACAAAACTTTTATCTTCAATGATCTTTAAAAGTCACATAACTAAGTTAGTGTTGATTTCACCGACGCTTGTCATCCACCACAATTGAAGTGCCGTCGAGTGGCAGCTGCAGAAAATTCATTTTTTACCCCTACTAGAGACTGTTCAATACGGTATTGAAATTGATAGGGTTTTTGTTTTGTTTTGTTTTGTTTTTGTTAATTGAATTCGTGTGTCCGTGCTTTCTTTTCTTTTTCTATTTATTGCTTTAAGTTGTAGCAAACTCGGAATAGCAAAGTTGTCTGCATAAGACTGTTATTTGAAACAGGTGTCATCTTCCTATTCAAAATGCTACCTTTTGCAATTTTGAAAGCTGGCTGCTACGCAACGGAAAGGCAAGAGGCCTTTTCTTCGTTATACATGAAGTTGGGGAATGAGGAATCACATTATTAGGTGACCGATAAGCGAATGAGCCGAGAAAAGATCACTGCACTTCGAGAATCAGAATATCTTACAGTACCTGAAAACCTTCATGATTTAATTTGTTGGATTTCAACTTTCTAGCTCACTTCCAAAACATTAATATTTACTTAAAATTTGTTAATTTTGGCAAAATTCTGCCCTTTTTTTAAAAAAGAATATACGCGTTGATGCAAAATATAATGAAAAATTTCAATTGAAAACATGCTAATTTTCAATGTTTCATTTTGCAAAAGCGCTACGGTAGCTGTCATTCTATAAAGTATTGCAACCAATTTCAACACTCTCTTCTTCTTTATATATATATATATATATATATATATTTTTTTATTTGTATGTCTATATATATATATTGCTATATATATATATGTGTGTGTGTGTGTATGTGTGTGTGTGTGTGTGTGTGTGTGTGTGTGTGTGTGTGTGTGTGAGTGTGTTTTTATGCGTCTGGATTTTAGGCTGAATAATGTTAATAACTGTCGAAATCAATCGGTCTCGTATTGCAAATCAGTCTCTGAACAGTTCTGATCTGCTCCGTAACGCTGGAGCAATGAAAATGTTTCTGCATTTATATATTTTGCAAATCTTACCAATAAATAAGAACTGGTATGGATTTAGAAATAGGTATCTTTAAGACAGTGAACTGTTGAAATTTAATACACTGTTTTTTGTGTTCCATTATAAAAAATTCAAGTAAACATAAGCCAAATAAAGCCTTTAGTTAATATTTCAATAATTTAAAAAACGTATAATCGAATTTTTCCTTTTTATAACGTTTGACGAAGATGGCCCTACGAGCGAGCAATAAATGATTTTCTCCCTTGTGTAAGGTATTGCCCAAAACCTGCTCTGTTATATGACATAAACTAATCTTTGAAACAGATAAGCATAATTTTTTACGATTTTTGCACCACTAATTTATGTAACCTCAGGAAACTTTTTCACAAAATACGAAATTGATAGTGTTTTAATACCAAAGTGTACTTTTATACTTTCAAAATAATTTATGTTTATATATATATATATTCTTAAAATAACAATTTAAAAATCCACTTTTTTTTCCTCGGGGAAAAGAATAATGTGACGAGAAAACACCAATTAACATTTGTAAATTTCTCTGTGTGCTGGTTATAACCTATGCTATATAATAAATTTTGGTTTCTAACGAAAAGAAAAAAAAGTATCATTTTATTTTATTTTTCTATTAATCTGTTTATTTTTCTATTAATCCATACTTTTTAAAAATTTCCGCATAATCTCTGGTTGTCTGGACAGCTGTTGATGTACAAACTTTATGTACAGTATTTACAAATATTACTTTAGTAGACTCCTTGAATTAAAATTGTTTCAAAGCACTGCACAGTTTTAGAATGTTATTTAGTTTCTTATGGCCGGAGGCGGCTTCCAAAGGCGGCGGCAGCAATTTTCCGACAGGGGGTCACGATATATCCGAAGGGGGGGGCAAGTAACATTTCTCAAATTTAGCTTTCAGATATCACATAATAAACAATTTTACATTGTACAAGTAATTTTAATTTACATTTTACATTTACATTTTACAAGTAATTTACATTTACATTACAAGTTTTACATTTACTTATATAATTAATACAAATTATAATAAGTAATAATTTGGACTGTTTTTCTAATAATTATTGTATATATGCTTACAAATAATTTTGATATAGAGATAGTAAGGTTTTTTTTTTATGGAAAGAAAAACAATAAATGAAATATACCGTTTTGATATTGTAAACAAATTTCCACATTATTTTTAAAATCATCTCATGACAAAATAAAATAATTGCTGAAGCAATAGAAAATAATTATTGATTTATTATTATACGTATGTACATATAATATACGTAAAATTTTAAATAATGTAACTGAAAATATAGCGTTTCTTTTCAATTTAGAGTTATTATTTATATATTACGGATCTATTCTGTTTCGTTTGCTAAGCTCTCTTTTTTAAAAACAATTGTTTTTAAAAGATTCATTGGAATTTAATATATTCGAAAGAGGAAGAACTGACGTAAATCAAATACATAATGTTAAAATTATATTATATAAAACCCAATTATTTTGAAGACATTCAAATACAATAAATGTTCTTTTCTATTTTAATATGAACATCCAGAAGAATTTATGTTTGCAAAACTTTTTTAGATATATTCAAAAGATATCATGTTTCTATAAATTAATATAAGATTAAACTAAAATAATAAGTAGGATATAATTCACCTCATATAAAGCAGGTTTAGCTCTTCTATACAAGTTAGAGTATTTTTAGCTCAGTCTTCGATTGAAAGTACTTGTTTTGAAGAACATTGTCTTGAACCTTTGGTAACAGCTTGCGATATTTAGCCAATCCGTGCTGAGGGGATCGAGTCATTTTACAACTGAATTTCCGTCGGCCATACATTTAAGAAGGGCTTCCCCGCCCTTTTAAAAGATGTGGGGTATCATCAAGTTACAAGGGCCTGGTAAATGTTTCTAGTGCACAAATAAGATATTGCTAGATTTGCCTTAGAGTAGTGTACACAAGAAAAAGAAGTAGTGCACTGTCAATGCTTCAGAACAAAGTTCTTAAGAATTTAGTCTAGATATGCGCACATTTTACAGAGGAGAAATAAAACTCAGTAAACTATAATTTTTATGTTTTTCTAACGTTAAATATATACATTAAAGAATATGGACATATTTGAATTACAGAAGTATATATATTTTTCTAACGTTGAGATACCAAAAAAGCAGAAAGATTTGTTAAGGAATGATTAAAAAATATACGTAGTTCTTCAAAAAGAAATTCTTCTTTTTTAAAGAAGCAATTCTTATGAATTATGCAGAATGTTTCTTAAAATTCTGATGCTGTCGAAAATCAAAATTGCATATTTTTCAAAAGAAAGAATAAAAAGGAGCTTCCCACTTTTTTTTTTTACCGGAAACGAATAATTTGTATTTTTATTATGGTTCTTAAATTTCATAAAAAAAACTTATAATCTGAATAATGTAATTATTGAAATGTTTATATAACTTGTATCGATATATAACGCGTATCTGTATTTAAAAGAGCTAATACGTTAGAATTTAAGAATGAAATTACTTCTTTATTTCAATGTAATTCATCGAACTTAATTGTTTGACAAGTTTCTTCATATCTCTTACAGGAAAAAGAAATTTCATAATTGAGATGGAAAGAATGGGAGTCTAATTTATTTTTAAAAAAGCAATCAGAACAAAAGGTTAAAATTTGCAAGTGTTAGGCTCTAATAATTTGTTTTTATACCTGTTAGTATTTCTATTAAAATCATTTTTCAATTGTTATTTACTTCTTAATTCTTTTGTTAAAAAATTATGTTACATTTTCTAAAAAAAATCTTGTAATATATAAAGAAAATGCAGAACTGATGAATTAATTCCTTTTAAGTCATTCAGAAATTTAAAAAAATTTAAAAGTACATTTTTAATTTTTAAAATTGTATTTATGTATTCTGTACTCGTTAAACGAAACTTGAAAACTGGCTATCTTCAAAAACTCGGTAAAAAAATGCCAATATCTTGAGAGAATTAAAAATATAATTTTAATATAAATATAGGTCACTGCGGCTGTGTATATATGTTACAGATCTAAAGAACTGGGCCGAAATAAATCACATCTTGTATACTTATTATTTGAAAAAAAGAGAGAATACTGTTAACTTCTCAAAGTATGGAAATTAATTAAATATTCAATTAATTAGAATACACTGAAATGTTATCGTTTTTCTACATTAACTTCGGAGCAAATTATTCTACAAGAAATGTATTAAAACCTTAAAAATCAAATTAAATCTTAAATTCAAACTTCTTCCTTTTCACTGATGCAATTTCATTTCCCTGTCATTTTTCTCTAATTTTCGTCAATTGTTTTCCGAATTTAAGAAACAATTAAGTAAATGCGGACGATTGTGAAATAAAAAATTTTATCAGTATTTTTAAAAAATAGTCTGATTTAATTGAAATTCAGATTCTAATTAAAAACATGAAAGGCTAAAAGTGCTATGTATATTATAATATTTTATAAAGAATGATTTTTGTTTTTATTTTAAAACTATTACTAAAGAAGTGTTGATTGCAAGCAAGGTAGGACTATAGTATAAACTAAGGGAAATACATGTCACTTTTCTTTTATGTGTCCCGATGTAAAAAGACTTGTTTCATTTTGGTCCCCTTCGTGTACAAGCCATAACAAGCCATTGATGGAAAAATAAATGGAATTTAATGCCCAATCTGTCTTCTTACCTGCAACTCATTTGCAAATTTATGTTACATATACCTACCTATATAGTCTCCCCCCCCCTCCAAGAAATGCTGTGGTGGTATTATTTGTATCGTTGCATGCATTGTAGTTCGATCTTCATGAAATTCCCTTCTTTGAAACTCATTGGGATAAAGAAATGTAATTTCTGCTGTAAATATCGAATACAAAATTTTCCCTTGATAATGTGTTTAGATTCATTTCAACATTTTTTCCCCATTCTTCTTGCTTTTAATTTCCTATTAGAGGAGACATTCATAAACTCCTTCTTGAAACTTTCTTTGCATTCATTTGTTCACTTTCTTCTCTTTGTTTTCAAGTGTAAATAGATCTATTATCTTTGTAGGCATTTAGATAAATCCATGCTTCATTAGGGGTCAATGAATTTTTCATTCATCTATCTTTAAATAAATTTCATAAGGGTTTCACAAATTATTATATATTGAGCCACTTGTCTCGGCAAAATTTGGTGATACTGCGTTTTTTTACAAACTTTTTTAAGTTTTAAATCTTGGTTTGTTTATTGTTGCATCAAATGTATTTGAAGATTTTACAGTTGATTTGGGCAATGGCGGATTTTCTTTTTATTTCAACGATTTCATTTTAGAAATATTTGAAATAGTATTTAACATTTTAGGGTATTTATTTGGAGTCTTCTTTCCATGCAGAATTTAATTGTCAATGGTTTCCCCCTTTTTGAGTAATAATTTTGCTTAGAAATTTGAGTATCATGCATTCCACAGCGTTTTCGAGTCATGGAACAATAATATTCCTATACAGAAAGTGGAAAATTATATACTTCAATCTACAGCTTGTTTACGTGTGACATTTTAAAAGAATAATAAATTTAAACGTAGCAGACAATATTTCCCGTTTCAAATAATAAGCTGTTGCCATAAAGTTTTATATTAAAGCATATTCTTTTTTAAATTCTTTATAGAACTCGTTACAAAAATGCATAAATGTCTTCTCTAGTTATGATCAAAGAATGGAATATGCATTTATAAAAATATGAACTTCTTTTACAAAAATTGTCACAACCAGTTCCAATTCCCTTACATCTGATTCATCCTACTGAAAAAGTGAAGAAATAACTTGTTTATAATCATTTTAAGAGATTTATCAGGGTTGCGACGATCGGATTAAGCAGAATATTTATTTAGACGAGTTCTTTAAACAGTTAGAAATGATTGAAGATCCGAGCATTTATTGTGGTAAAAAAAAGAAGAACTGTAGTATATTTAGACAACCTGCTTGTCCTTGAAAAAAGGAAGGCAAAATCTGAAGAATCAAAAGACAAAATAAAGAAGCCTTTGAATCTAAAGATATACATGACCCAAAATATATATTGCTTAAAACAAATGATAGAAAATTGGACGGATCATTGATACTAGATTAAATCATTTTATGCCAAAGAAATCTTGAACACATTTGTAATGGGAAATACTAAAGGCACATCCACTACTTAAGATCCTGGTATGAAATATCGTCTACTTTTTCCAATTTCCAAAAAATAAATATACTTAACAGACAAGTACTTACCCATTTACTACATTTAACTTATGTTAATGACCAGACAGGTCACATCTAGCATCCATTCGATGGACATCATTCCGATGAGAGCAGATACTCATTTTCATGCCTGTGTATTTTCAAGCAGACGGGGGAAAGTTAAAGATTTTCTATGATATCGACTGTGTAATCGTGCCTCTTTCAGCAGGTGGGAGAAATAGACAATTAACGCTCTCTCTCCTCTTCAAAAGCGGACTTGACTACCAAAAAGCTCAAGAAGTTCTGGGGATTAGAAATTGATTGAATGAGTCACGACCGATATTCATCGACAACAAAGAATGGCGTGCAGTGTCAAAAACCAGGTCACTCGGGAGAGGAACAAGCACTTACGGAATATTTCTTCTGGATCTTGCGGAAAGGGGAACGCTGCCTTTTATCTATGCAGACATGGCGGCTGATATGTTTACAGGGTCTCTCAACAAACAAACTTTGTTTAGACTTAAATGACAATGGATTTGTTGCTTCTTGGACACATTTTAATACGAATGGGAATTATAATTATATGCTAATCTATTCAATTTCTACCTACATTGTATATTATTAATACTTTGCACTTCGCAAAGTAATTCGATGTATAATTATTTGTCTAATACAAGGACTTGTTTTTAGCTCCGAAAAATAAAAATATATAGAAATTTCAAATTGAATTTCTCTGAAAAATGAATCTACATCTTTATATCGCTTTGTAGATCTTTTTAACAATCGAAATTTAAAAGAAAAAGGAAACATAAGAATATGCATCATCTTGAATGGTGCCTGAGAGGAGAAATCAGAGTGCTAAGGGTTAAAATGCTATATTTTTAAAAAATAATAAGCCTTTTTTTTTTTTTTTTTGCTTGAGTGGACCAATATAAAATTCCTACAAGTATTACATTGCTTTCAAGTAGTTTATTTTATACATAATAAATCTGCTTTTGTTTCTTATGTTCGGAAATTTTATTTAACACTCAAATCTAACAAGTAAGATTTTAACGCACGCGGCTGACATGTATGTATTTTTTTTTCATTATTTTTTAAATTTTAATACTATTGTATAAAATTTTATTTCAATTCATAAATCTATCTTATTTTCTAAAATGTATCAACGGATGTTTTTTATTAGCTTCTCATCTTCCATACATATTAGAAATTTAAAGAAAAGCCAAAAATATGTATAATTCAAGAATTTTTCTACTGCTTTTTTTTTGCCATTGTTTCGTATAATCAGGCTCAAAATCTAAGTACATAGTTAAAAACGTTTGATTAAAAATTTAGAATTTTCTTTAAAATATCAAATTTTCTATAAAGTATGGATATAAATGCCGATCACGAAGCCTATACAAAGTCAAAAATATTTTCACAAAAAATATAGAAACATAAGCAAAATTATTTTCTGTATATATATGTTTGTTTATAAGCGCACCGGCGTTCTTCAACGCTCACGTTTCATAAAAATGATTTATTTGTATATTATCTGAATTCGTATCTGCTGGAATTCGGTTTATAGAAGCAGTCAGTAGCGGGACAATTATATTCAGGTTGCCATTTCTTGGCAATTTTAATCAAATTGATTCTCCTAAAAGAGCCAGTACGAATCTAGAAATTCAATGTTTCTTCAACGTCATATGTAATTTTCAGCAACTAGATATGCATTACGTGACCACTTTGAGCTAGACGGTAAAATTTTGTATATGGTCTTTACAATACCAAATTTTGAGCAAACTCCATTTTTGAGGAAGTCTGTCTGTCCAGCTGTTCGAACACGATAAAACGAAGAGAATTTGATGGGAAATTCGGTAAGCAGATTCAACATCTTCATCGATTAAATTTTGAGCCGAATGCAACAAGCGATTGGCCATTCGTCGATCTGTCCCTTTAATAACAGATAAACGCGATAACTCAAAAATACATTGAAAAATAGATCAAATTTGGTATGCAATTATAAATGTAGTTCTCTGTCAAATTTTTTGTTTCAATCTGTTGGGAAAACGCGTTTAAAACATAAATTCGATTTTCGGATACTATTAATCACATGCCAGAGATTAATCGCCAAGAAACTCGCCAAGGATCACGCGACCGATTCAGTCAAAATGCTGAATTTAAACCAAGGGTAAATATTTCGAAACAGTTCCAATACCATGCAAGGTGTTAACACTTAGAAGAGAAAATTTTGGGGGGATCATCGCAGCTGGTTTGCTTTGTAATATAATGAATACAGTTGAACATGCACTTTTGAAACTTTTTCTTTTCATTGGTTAGAACCAAAATATAACACAGACCTACGAATAAGACCAAAAGGCCTTTTACTGATTATATTAAAAGGCATTTTACTGATTCAAAACTTGATATGTCTCTGTAATCCTAATGATAAATCTGTATAATCTATCAAAGTTTAAAGAAATGGTGAACAGTATTTAATAAAGGATAACATATTATGTAAAAGATGACATGCACAGTTATATTTGTAATATAACTATGATATCGTATCGATTCACTCCTTCATCAACTTCAAAGGGGTGAATATATAAACTATCAAACTTGAAAGATAATATCGATTCACTCCTTCATCTACTTCAAAGGGGTGAATGTATATACTATCAAACTTTAAAGAAGTGTTGAACAGTATTTAATAAAGTATAACATATAGTATAAAGGATGAATGCACAGTTACTTTTGTTATATGCTTATGATATCATATAGATTCACTCCTTCAAAGGGGTAAATGTATAAACTATCAAACTTTAAAGATATAGTGAACAGTATTTAATAAAGGATAACTTTTATATAAAGAATGACATGCACTGTTATATTTGTCATATTTCTATGATATTATATCGATTCACTCCTTCATCTACTTCAAAGGGGTAAATGTATAAACTATCAAACATTAAAGATATGGTGAACAGTATTTAATAAAGGATAACATATAATATAAAGGATGACATGCACAATTATATTTTTCATATGTCTATGATGTCATATCAAATTCATTCCTTCATCTACTTCAAGGGGGTAAATGCATAATCTACCAAATTTTAAAGAAATGGTGAACAATATTTAATAAAGGATAACATATAATATAAAGGATGACATGCACAGATACATTTAGAATTAGCCTATGATATCATATCGATTCGATCCTTTATCTACTTCAAAGGGGTTGAATATATAAACTATCAAACTTTAAAAAAAAGTTCCACAGTATTTAATAAAAGATAACATATAATGTAAAAGATGGCATGCTCTGTTACATTTGTCATATTTCTATGATATTATATCGATTCACTCCTTCATCTACTTCAAAGGGGTGAATATATAATCTATCAAACATTAAAGAAATGGTGAACAGTATTTAATAAAGGATAACATATAATGTAAAAGATGACATGTCCCGGTTTATTTGTCATATGCCTATATATCAGATCGATTCACGCCTTTATTTACTTCAAAGTTGTGAATGCATAATCTATCATACTTTAGAGAAATGCTGAACACTATTTAATAAAGAATAACATATAATGTAAAAGATGAAATGCACAGTAACATTTGTCATATGCATATGATATCATATAGATTCACTCCTTCGTCTAATTCAAAGGGTTGAATATATAATCTATCAAACTTTAAAGAAATGGTGAACAGTATTTAATAAAGGATAACATATAATATAAAGGATGGCATGCACAGTTATATTTGTCATATGCCAATGATATCATATCGATTCACTCCTTCATCAACTTCAAAGGGGTGAATGTATAAACTATCAAACTTTAAGGAAATGGTGAATAGTATTTAATAAAGGATAACATATAATATAAAGGATGACATGCACCGTTATATTTGTCATATAACTATGATATCATATCGATTCACTCCTTCATCTACTTCAAAGGGGTGAATGCATAATCTATCAAAGTTTAAAGAAATGGTGAATAGTATTTAATAAAGGATAACATATAATATAAAGGATGACATGCACCGTTATATTTGTTATATAACTATGATATCATATCGATTCACTCCTTCATCTACTTCAAAGGGGTGAATGCATAATCTATCAAAGTTTTAAGAAATGGTGAACATTATTTAATAAAGAATAACATCTAATGTAAAAGATGACATGTCCCGGTTTATTTGTCATATTCCTATATATCATATCGATTCACGCCTTTATTTACTTCAAAATTGTGAATGCATAATCTATCATACTTTAGAGAAATGGTGAACACTATTTAATAAAGTATAACATATAATGTAAAAGATGAAATGCACAGTAACATTTGTCATATGCCTATGATATATCGATTCCCTCCTTCATCTACTTTAAAGGGGCAAATGTATAATCTATCAAACTTTAAAGAAATGGTGAACAGTATTTAATAAAGGATAACATATTATGTAAAAGATGACATGCACCGTTATATTTGTCATATAACTATGATATCGTATCGATTCACTCCTTCCTCAACTTCAAAGGGGTGAATGCATAATCTATCAAATTTTAAAGAAATGGTGAATAGTATTTAATAAAGGATAACATATAATATAAAGGATGACATGCACAGATACATTTGGAATTAGCCTATGATATCATATCGATTCGATCCTTTATCTGCTTCAAAGGGGTTGAATATATAAACTATCAAACTTTAAAAAAAAGTTCCACAGTATTTAATAAAAGATAACATATAATGTAAAAGATGGCATGCTCTGTTACATTTGTCATATTTCTATGATATTATATCGATTCTCTCCTTCATCTACTTCAAAGGGGTGAATATATAATCTATCAAACTTTAAAGAAATGGTGAACAGTATTTAATAAAGGATAACATATAATGTAAAAGATGACATGTCCCGGTTTATTTGTCATATGCCTATATATCAGATCGATTCATGCCTTTATTTACTTCAAAGTTGTGAATGCATAATCTATCATACTTTAGAGAAATGCTGAACAGTATTTAATAAAGTATAACATATAATGTAAAAGATGAAATGCACAGTAACATTTGTCATATGCATATGATATCATATCGATTCACTCCTTCGTCTAATTCAAAGGGTTGAATATATAAACTATCAAACTTTAAAGAAATGGTGAACAGTATTTAATAAAGGATAACATATAATATAAACGATGCAATGCACAGTAACATTTGTCATA
>JAPMOR010040746.1:249898-262408 GCA_026543865.1 Argiope aurantia | reverse complement strand
AAAGAAATTGTGAACAGTATTTAATAAAGGATAACATATAATATAAAGTATAACATGATTGTTGTTTGTATATATAGTTTTCCTGATGCACATCGAATCAAATTTTTTTCTTTAAATTTTGAAATTTTTTGTTTACTACAGGCATATTATGTCATAGCATAACAAAGATGGCATATGTGTTTACTTCTATCACGTGATAATGACGTCACATTAATCGACTTCACTGAGCATTGAGAAAATATTCTTGTGAAGCCAGAAAATCGATAGCTCTTCACAGCAGAGGAATATTCGACGTCATACCATGTGACTTTTATTGATCGTTGCGGAAAGGGGGCTCTGTAATTGACCAGGCAAAAATTTCGTTCTTATAACAACACTTATTTTAATGAGAAATATTTCGATAATATGTAATTTGGATGAGTAAATCCGGAGGATTTGCTGATCATCATTGTTTGCAGGAAGTAAATAAAAGGACAGTCCGAAACCATCATTGGGAAAACGAATCACATAATCGAATAAGGTACGTATCATTCTTACATTTCTAAAGACTTTTCTGCGTTTTTGAGATCGAGAACTGCAATGAAACTAGTTATCGTGAAATGAATTATATATAATAACGAAACTCATTGGAATTAAACATGTTGTTAAGGAGAAATAATGGTTAAAACGTGCTCGACTGGAAGTACTGAAATATATCAAACAAAAATTTCATTGCGATCATTTGTCTATTAAAAATAGGATGAAACCTATTATTAGCTGATCAGGACTATCCGTTATAATTTTTCCAACTAATTTATTTTTGAATATTCTGAACAGATAAAATTTCAGATGTTCAGAAATATCTAAGCTCTTAAATTTTTTTAAAAAAACGTCTTTTTCTGAAGAATATTATGTTTTATAGTAATTGACGTACATAAATTTACTTCGATTCTTTCAGACATTTTATATTAAATCAATTGGAATGGTTATATCGTTGAATGCAGAATCTTTATACGATGATTATGTAGAATAATTATATGCTTCATCTACATCTTCCAAAACACGCAAGAAAATTCAAAAGCTGGAGTAATCTTCGAAGAACCGCCTTTCAAAGACTAAGCTCGTTCTTAATCGAAATTGTGTTAATCTAAATAAGTGCATTCGATGTTTTCGCAGAACAGAGTAGCAGTGTGAGTAGAAATCAATGCAACTAACTAAGAATTATATTATTTTTTCTTTTTTTAGATTTTCAGATGAAATGAATTTTTGAAAGTATACTATTTTATTGATTTATATTATTAATTTGAGTATTATATTGGATAAATTAACTTCTCACTTTTACTTTATTTTCAAATATTTCATAAAAGATGAAAGAAGAAAATATATTATTTTAATTTCAAGAATTATGACTTAATTTTTTTGTTTTTATCCCGTTTTATTTCAACGTTTAGCTATAATCAACATGAGTGCTCTTCGCCCGAATTTGGCGTATCATTTCACAATATGGGGTGCTTCATCATAGGATCGTGATTGGAATAGAATATTAATTTCAGAGCAGTGCCTCTTCTCTTCGACCTTCATCACATCTCATTTGCACTTTCGTCCAAAACCTGACACAAATCCACATTTTCAACAGAAAAATCGTAAAATAAAACTCACGTATTCAATCTGTTGCATGCTTGAGTTATTGCTTCCAAAAGTAACTGGATAAACAAACGAACAGACATTCTACATAGAATGAGTTGAAATCAAAATTTGATATAAATCTACAATTCTGAAAAGTAAGCCAAATGCCATATTCAATTCATGTCATTTATGCATTTCTACATTGTATTGTTCAATACACACAAATGGACAGACAGATTTTGTTCAAAACATAGAAATCTATAATTTTGGTGTACAGAGTACATACCCAGTTTTGAATTATCTTGCTCTCACGCACACGCACACGCACATGCACGCACACACGTACGTACGCACGCACGCACACACACACACACACACACATGTTTTATGAAATGCAGAGTAGTCTGAGATTTGTGGAGATTCATCTAAGTCACGAATTTATTGCCGATTATATATTTCATTTTTTATGCTTCGCATGAGAAAAAGGATACAACATATTTTACTTATAGAGAAATACAGGTAACACATTTCTTGCTTTTTCGCATTCAAGTTTTTGAAATGCTAATTCATTAGCATACCAAAATTTCGTTTTAAAATAGAAAGGTTGTCACACCCCAAAACTTGAGCGATGGGCCAGAAAGCAAATTCTTCTCTTAAGGACGTGATTTCTGTAACAGGATCGTAAGATCGAAGGATGACCGTTGCAATGGATCACTTGTCAGTGAATTGAGTAGATATGCGTATTTAATGCTTATTTGGGGAACAAAATTGAATGAATAACGTTTCACGGAGGTGCATCGGCGCAAATCAAACGCGTCAAAGCTTCGTCGTTAAATTAAGTATTCAAAGAGTTTGGTGTTAAATAAACTCTTCTGCAATTTTGTCATTCTTGCAACCCTATTATTGTACCAATGTGAATTTGCTGTTAAATATGCAAAGTTCCTACTTCAGCGGTTGCTAAATAACTCATTTCTAAACGATTAGAGAATGGCATATACTTTCAAATAAAGAGATGTTTTAAATGAGGTAAAAAATTATGTTTGAATTAAAAAAGTGAAAGGCTGAAAAAATTTTATTCTTTCTCTTAGTGATGCACGCATGAGTGAGATTTTTTATTTATTTAAAATATTAATATCCATTTTATTAGTTTCAAAATATTAGTATGCCAAGGATATTTTACTAAACAGAGCTGAGGAACTGTATAAAAGTGAAATTTCAGCAGCACATTTATAGACTCAAGTTATTAAAAACATTTTTGAATACATTATTTAGATATTTTTTCTATTTGGATGCACACGCCTGTTTCTCAGAGTTTAGAAATAAATGAGTGGACCGCAATATCCCGGCGCCTCATCCCTGCATTCTTCTTTTCGAATTCACCGACACGGACCCGCTGTCGCGTTTGCAACCTCGTGCTCCACTGTAAAAAGGGCTTTTTGTCATATCCTTAAAGTTTATAAACATTCTTTTGGGACACTCTGCTCATAACAGAATGTTAATTCGAAAATTAATCTCGAAGCTTTTACTGATAGGAATTTCAAGGAGGATTTATTGAAGAAAGTTATTAAAACTCTTTTATATTCCACAAGCCGACATTTTGATATATATCAAAATGTCTAGAATGAAATTTTCTTTTACTTATGATGAATGTGACCGCAGTATTCATCATTATTAAAAACGAACTCATTTTTTCTTATCTCTTCTATATATGCTAGAAGTAAACTGACAATTATTTTTAAAAATGCTTACAAACCAAAAATATAATTACCGCCGAGACGTGTGTGTTAAAATGAATTATTAAGAATATATGAAGATAGTATAAAAATAGGTATGAGTATATCACATATATTATCTGAATTGTCCAAAACAAAAATGAATTCTTTCTCCATTGTAATTATCATAGTTTTTGTAAATATGTCCACTATCATTTCTGACGATTGCATAAATTTTACGGAATAGAGCAATTCAACGAACATATATATATTTGTTTTTATATTTTGAAAGAGGCATTAACCGAGGAGAGAAAAAAAAAAAAGAGAAATATTTGGCGAATTTCGGAAACAATTGCGCAGTTGAGAAACAATAACAATGAATTGATCGTATTCTAAAAAGAAGATTCGGTAAAATCATAATTATTATTATAGCATATATACCGGGTGCAGTATAAATTCGTGTAAGCTTCAAAAAATCCTAATAAAAAAATTAATACTCGAAAAATATTGCGAATTGCGGGAATATGTTCAGAGAACCTTTGGATTTTGTTATTTCCATTAAAAAAATTTATTTAAAAATGACCGATAGATGGCGCTTACGCGTCATACCGAGACTGTTTATGCAAATCAGTATAGCTGTAAAACACAAGGCTGGAAAGGGATCTGTCATTCGACGCCAGCAGCATGCTTTCGCTACCGGATCGAGCATTAGTGGTGAAATTGTTCTATAAGAACGGCGAATCCGCGATTAAAACATTGCGACAGTTACGGACGATGAAAGGAATTAAGGCGAAGAAAAACCCAATTTCATTGAATGGGATATTGAATTCGCTGTTTTGGAAACGGGAGATTAGAGGATCGTTTGTTAACGGAGGAAACGGGAAGATTATATGATCGTCCACGAAGTGGCATACCATCCGTCAGCGCTGACCGCGTCTCTGTTGTCCAAAGGGTCATGAGAAATGTGGCAGTCGAGACTTCAAAGGGAGTTCCAGTGCACGTGAAGCAGGTAAAATAACAGGAATACCGGAAAGGTCGATCCGATGCATTCTGCACGAAATCTTGAAACTGCATCCGTACAAGATAGAGGCATTTCACCAGTTGTTGCCAGCAGATTGGGAGAAAACACAAGCTTTTGCAACATGGGTGCTCGCACAAATGGAACGTGACCCACAATGATTACTGAACATCATGTGGACAGATGAAGCCCACTTTTCATTGCATAATGACGTCAATACGCAAAGCTGTCGTATCTAGGCAGCATCAAACCCTCGTGCGTACACGACCAAACCACTACATTATCCACATGTGACTGTTTGGTGCGGCTTCACTGCTTTCCTTCATTCTAGGCCCTTTAATTTTTGAAGAACGTTGTCCTGTATCCTGTTGAAAAACTGTTCCGTCATTGCAGAATGCTATCTTAGGCTTTTGCGAGACTACGTTATGCCTGCTTTGCAGCAAAGACGTGCGTTATCTTCCGTCACCTTCATGCAGGGTGGTGCCCCGCCCCACGTTGCTAGTTCCGTTAAGACGTTCCTCCTAGACACATTCACTTAGGTCAGAGTGATAAGCGGAGGATGTAAGAATGAGTGGCCCTCACGATCACCAGATCTTTCCCCAGCGGGCTTTTGGTTGTGGGAATACCTGAAGTCTTGTGTCTAGCGGGGCTCTCCTGCCACTTTAATGGAACTGAAAGATGCCATTCAATTGGCCGTTAGTGGCATCGATGCCGACATGTTACACGCAGCTGTAATAGGCGTAGTTACGCGCCTCACTTGCTTAATACCTTGTGGTGGCGGTCATGTTGAGCATCTTTTGCTTTAAAATAAAATGTACTATAATGTTACTGTGCTCTGTTTTCCTAATTTGCATAAAACGTCCCGGTATGACCGTGTGAGCGCCATCTATCAGTCATTTTTAAATACATTCTTTTAACGGAAATAACGAAATCCAAAGGTTCTCTGAACATATTCCAGCAAACCACAATTTTTTTCGCGCATTACTTTTTTATTATGATTTTTTGAAGTTTGCACGAATTTATGCCGCAGCCGTTATATATATATATATATATATATATATATATATACTGTGAAGTAGAAATTATGCTACTTTGTGTAATTTTATTTTTAATTTTAATTAATTTAAAAACCGCAATTTTTAATTTTTGTATTTTCCCGCCATAACATCGAAAATGTTACAGCTAAAAATAATACTTACTTTATCTTAAAATTCAAAAATTATCGCTTCAGTGAAACCTATTATATTGCCGTACATTCTTGTGCATATTTTTTCGATTCTTAATCATTTAAAAATATTTTAAACACATTTACCACCAATATATTTAATTTCAATCTTTATTTTTACCTTTACTTTTTATAATAAAGATGAATGCATGATTGTGTTTGTGTTCTCGGTCAGATCGTTTCATTTAGTGCTACGAAACTTGGCATAAACATAATTTGGAGGGTAGAAATGTGCACATGGGGGACTTTTTGAAATTTTAATCAATTAAAAATTAAACGAAATTTCGGCATTCTTCTGAAAATATTGCAGAACAAAAAAAAAAAAAAAGATCTTTACATTATCTTAAAATTCAATAATATAATAAATTATTTTTTCAAAGATAACTTTTATTTTACCAAATACTTTTTTCAATTAAAAAAAATAAATATTTTAAATACACTTTCCACCAATATATTTCACATAAAATAATAATAAGTTTAATTTTAAAGATCATGCTATGCTTGTATGGAAAAAAAATTAGCTTTTATCAATGTATTGACGACACGCTGACAAAAGTTCGAATTAAAAGATTAAATTAACTTTACTACAAGCTAAACACAGAAAAGTGTAATTTTCACCATATATCTACAATAATAATGAGAAAAAAAGATATGAAACATATTTCTTGGGAAATTAAATACTAGAAAATGAGTTTTGTGACTTCTAAAATATCTGTATTATTTATTCAAACATTCTGAGTCACTTTAGCAAGCATAGTTTGTACAGGATATCAAATCTAATCTGGGCGCAACATCTACTTTCTACACAGTTTAGTAATAAGCGTATACATATAATAGGGAAAACGGTGCTAAATAAAGTAAAGAATTATAATTAATATAGTTTGAGTCAATGTTTTGACGAATTGAGGAGTTTTAATTTTTATTTAGGCACTCGGTCTTATAGTCATATTTAATAAAATAATTTTGAGACAATAATATTTGAAATTAAAAAAGTTTTACTCTTTTGAGTCTAAGACTAAGGAAGTTATAAAATTTTTTAATATATCTATTTTATTTGCGATTTTAGATCACTCCAGTGAGTTTCTCAAAAAAGACGTGTAAGTCAGCGCACAAAGTTCCCTCAAAGCTGATTGGTCTAAATGCGTTTGAAGCTGCATAATTCGGTCACATTTGGTCACAGAAGAGAATGTTAGAATGTCAAGAATATTGTATTGAACATGATTCAAAAGATGAAACATTGAATAAAATTTAGATTTCCTTATTTTTTGAGAATTAAATTTATTTATTGAAAAAAAATAAAATATTATTATTCTCTTCATCCATCGTATTATTGATCCTTATAAAAGTAAAGCTCAATATTATGATAAATCATATAAACATTTATCAAATAATCCGTTAAGATTTTGCATAAATTAAAAAAAATATTCTGTTATAAATTTCATACTTTAATGCTGAATGATTCTATTCTCTGTGCATATATTAAAAAAAATATGTTCGGTTTCAGCAAAAATGTTTTTCTATCAACAGAAGTTTAATTAATTTCACTTCAAATTAAAGTTTAAATTTTGGAGCAGTTGAGGGAAGATTAGGGGAATGCATCATACAGTGGTGCATAAGACCTGAAATAGCATACATTTTATGAGTATCAACTTAAAAATTTTTTTCTGAGGAAGACATTAAAATGAAGTGACATAAAATATTGAATTGAAAATTTTAGCGGCAGTTAATTTCGGCTGTCTCTAAAATTGATAAAATAAAGAAAAAGTACATAAAATTCACTGCAATAACTTTTAACCAATCATATATCAATCACCGCAATCACTTTTAACCAATGAAAAGCCAGTTTTTTAAACTTTGAGATGGTCAAAAATTATTATTGTGCGGTAATATTTTGTGCAATAAACAGAAAAAAATTACCCAATTTTTAATGACATAAACTGAAATAACTAGGTTTAATGCGCACATTTCCACTGTGAAAAATATATTTCATGCCAAATAATGAGCACAGTAATCCAGTCTTTGCACGACATCTCACGAAGATTACAGAAACGATGCAAGTCTATAAATAGGCTCCTGCAATATGCATTAGCTTCCAAAATTTCAGTTTTTGATGAAGCATTGAATTAAATGAGTAACCAAATAATTTGAATCGTTATTAAAAAAATATTTTGTTTCCCATGTTGTATAAGCAAGTGCGATAACTGTTTTAAAAATATCACATTATAATATAACAAATTTATGGCTAGACATTTACTCTCATGAATGTATTCGCTAGATCTCTTCGTCAGACTTCCGCATCAGGGCGTCAGTTAGGATCTATAATAAAAGATAAATTTATCTCTGACAACAAATAAACGTTCCAGATTTTTATTCATCCTTCCTAGAATAAATATTTAATAAAAGATTGTAGCATAATTTTGAAGATATGGGTCCTTTTGAATCTCTCGTATGTCATTTTGTAACCTGCATCCTTTCATCTTATTTGCATTAAAAGAACATTTTTTAATCGTTTAAAAATCAAACATCGAAATTAGGATAATTCTCTCGGTTTCTAATCTTTTTGAGTCCAAAAAATCTACTTTTTAAAATTATGTTTCTCAAGCGATCATCGAATTCGATAATTCAAATCTATGTATAAATCTATATATATATATCTATGTATAATATATATTAAATGTATAATATTTCTCACTGAATGTGAAACTTTTTGTCAAATTTTGAGTGTCATTAGGAAATCTGCACATTAAAAAAAATTTAAAAACGCGGATCGATGAAATTAAGTATATAGATCTATTCTCAGAATTGTAGATCAAAATCAAATCCAAAGAATGGATCTTCTACTGATCGGTTCATTAGCGAGTCTCTGAACGCGATTATTTCACAACTTGTACCGGTGGAATATAATATGCAACCTCGTCACTTAACATTGCATTGGATGCGACTGGTAGATGGGAAGCCACAAAAAAATCCACACTCATTTTCTTCTGTTGCACCACGAAGTACAATGTGTGGCATATTGTATTAGTATACATGAAATTAGGGGGAAGAACACTCCCGTTGATTTTGGTTTTTTTCCCTCTTTGTCTCGTAACTTTTACATCTACCAACTTAACATGAAAACATTTTTTACAGGCAAATTCTCTGCGGCCCGTAGAAGAAAAGAATGGATTTTTTTCCTGCCGAATATTCGCCAGATGCTGATCTCTGAGAAACCAGGTTGCAGCCACGCGACGCACACCCCACTACTCCAATGGCTGTGCCGAGCCTGAAACTGTACGATATCTGCATGAGGAGAGTATCGATGATTTTGAAGGGAAGGTTTCGGGATGAGGCTCCAAACCCTTTCGTTGTGCTTCCGTCTTGCATCGTACACGATTTAATCGCTTTTATTTTCGACCTTTATTCAACAGGAGGTTTCAGAGCTTACTACATCGAACCCTTGCTCCTGACCGGTCGAGTAAAGCATATCACTCTGCAGAATCTCAGATTGGAAGAGGAGCTGCTGCCTACCTTGAGGTCGTTCACTATTTGCAGGAGGCTCAAGTCTCTCAGCCTAATCAATGTCTGTGAATTCGACCTTGCCATAGTCAGCAGACTGCTGGAGGAGCTCCTGAAAGCGCTGAAGAACCTGGAGGAGTTGCACTGCTCCGTCTCTTTTAGCTTGACAGCCATCAGGAAATGCAAAAAACTGAGGATAGCGAAGCTGCACTTTACTCCAGAGAGCTATCTCGATGACCTTCTAGAAGAAGTGGATGGTCAGACTCAAGCTCACGAAAACCTGTCTGTACTGACTTTGTGCGGACGGCGGGCGGAAGAATTTCTGCATTTCAAAGAGGTGGCAGAACTCCTGGTGAACTGTCCGAAGCTGCGCTGTCTGGGATACCTCGACGTTTCCAAGGCTCTTAGATACCTGCACGGTTCGGATGCAAGCAATATTCGCAAGTATGGTTTGGAAAGCTGCTGTTGGAGAGAGCATAAAGTCCTCGGGTGGAGTGAGTACGAAGATGATTTCCTTTTGTCCATTCGAACTGCGGCTTTAGCCTGCCCGATGCTCAAGGAACTCGTCGTAAAAATACCAAGGCGACACTACCAAGGGGCGATGTCTGTTTTGCGCACGCTTCAAAATCTCACTTACCTGGAAATCGAATTCGACCGCGGAAAAAAGGATTTCCGCCCCGAAGTCTTTTCTCTCCTGTCCGAAATTGGATCAAATCTCCAACACTTGGCTCTACATAGAGTTGACAATATTGAATTCGATGCCATTCTAAAGTTTTGCCCTGAACTGGTGTCTCTCAAAATCGATTGCAAGCACGTGGTTGGAGACTGGACGGAAACATCTGCAAATCCACGGCAACTTCAGCGACTTACTTTTTTCAGTTCAGAGGGATATAGTGGCAGCAACAGTTTAAGACTCTTACTTTCCAAGTGTTGCAACCTGCAGGAGCTTTTTCTGAAAAATTCCGAATTCTTAACCGACAGTTTTTTGTCGAGGCTTCTGAAAGATAACCCGATAGCACTGGCGCAACTGAAGATAGCCTGCATCTGTGATTGTTGTTTGACAAAAGATGGCTTGAAGAACTTCCTGAGCTACGCGAAGAAGCTGGAGAAAATTTCTCTAGAGTCAACCAAGATATCCGAGGAAGAAGCAGAAAATTTGATACGTGAAATGAACTCTGAGGTGACTATTATTCCAGACTACGACGAAGGTATATTCGAGGAGTTTTTTCATCGAAGAAGATATGTATGCGCTTAAAACTTGGTGCTTTTATACCTTTTGATGCTAGGCTAACTTTTGCATATCACATAAGTTTTATATTCAGATGAAGACCTTAGTCTATCATTTATATAATATTTTCCTTGAAGGTTCAACTTTTTTTAAAATTTTGATTTGGAATAACATTGTAAATTTAATTCATCATTCTTTTACAGAAGAAGATTAGGGTTAGTTCATGATAGTTAGTTATTTGTTGGTAAGAACAATGTTCACATCGATTTTGCTGGAAAGTCTTTCACATGCAGATGAGTCGTTTTTATAAGGAACTTGTGTTAGAAAAGGCAGTATAAAATCTATAATGACGAATATTGTCTCATTTTAATAAATACCTTTTATATTCAAAATTTTTATAGCTGCCACTCCTTAGAAGTTGAGAAATGTTCTTGTAAATAAGAAACATTGTATTATATATATATAAGTTTTGTTGGTTTTTATTCGGAGACACCTCTTGATAAAGTCAAAGGTTTGAAAGCTGATTTCACGGAGTACTTGCCGGATATATAGTCTTGGAATACGTAAAATCTTATAAGGGTGCGAAAGCTTGGGTTGTAAGAGAAGGAAGGGAGGAGTTACTGATGACAGCTCAAATTGGTCTCAAAATAACGTTGTGTCGCTTCGAAAACGAAACGTTAATTTATCTACACTCATTTACTCAAGTTACTGTAATAATTCATTGTTTTTCATTATCCTTACAGGTAACTTGCTAACCTTAAATTAGATGAATACGAATCTGCCTCCGTCTATCAGCTTGAAGATTTTTCGTTTTTTACAAAAGGAACTACATTTTCAAGAGACGTTGTGATCGTAATGGCTAATTTTCCAGATATCATTTTAAAGTATCATTGCGCCTCTGGGACCGGGAAGTAAAAGTGCTGGCATCGAAGCCGGAGGGAGGCAAATTGGAAAACTGAATCCGTTTAGGAATCGACACGTAAGTGTGCCTTCTAGTAAAGAGGGAAATGAGTGGTATCCATCGGAGTTTGCCTTTCCGTTGAAGTTCTTGGACTATTGGATTAAGGTATCGTCCTTGTCATCTGACTACGTTTTACAATCATGAGGTCCAATCCAAAATAACTCTCGTGCTACTTCGAAATGGGATAACATTGAGGCAACATGAGAATGATGTTTGGATTGGGATTGTGAGAATGTTGGACACACGACCAGGAGCCGATGAAACGCTGTAAGAGATTTCATGCAATGCAAGTTTCAATCCTTTGTCTCTCATTGCAGATGGGTCATATTAATCGATTTTAATTTAATACAGTATATAATTAATTTCTAATGAGCTAAAATCGTTTATTGCAAGTGGCCTTTAAGAGGGTTGGTTTCATTATCCCAACTAAAAAAAAGTCATATACGTATTTGGACACTAAGAATAATTTTAAATACATTTCAAGACTATCTTATTGTGTCTGAATGCTTTTAATTCAAAGTTTGCCTAAACTGCTGACTTGTGAGTGAATCAACCATTTGAAAAATAAAATAAACCCCTTTGGTCTTTCAGCAAATTTGAAAACGCGAAAATAATACTAAGGATATGTTCTGAAATTTGGACAATAATGTATTTTGTCTTGAATAAGTTTGAGAACATAACAACTGTTAATCTAATGAAAGCGCAAAATTAAATTATTGCAAAGAGCATTAAAAGTCTCTTCCCCTTGTTATGTTGCAAGATTTGATCTTCTGGCTCCGAATATGGCTCAAAGAGGAAATTTTTTCAAATTTATGTCCTTGCAAATATTCGCCATAAAATGGTTTCATGTACATTTTTTTTAATTTTATTTACAACGACATAATTATAACGACCCCTCCAGGGGTCGAAAATTACAACTTCATGTTCTTATGTAAAAAAGACTCGTCTGTGATAATATGTTCTGGTAAAGTCATTATTTTTTTATCGCCAAAATAAAATAATTGAATTTTTAATGTTAACTTTGAGTTAGACATTGTTTTAGTGATTACAATGAAATTTTTAACCAAAATCCTGGTAGAACTGCAGTGTTTTGAAATGTGCTAGCGATTCAATAAAATGTTTATAGCTCTTGCGTGAAATATTCCAACCCCGTCTTCAAGAATGCTTGATCAAATATTATTTCTTGAAAATTTATCTATTAATATTTAAACGCCCGCCTGCGATTCCCGTCTGGATGAAACCTGCTTTGCTGTCTTTAACCAC
>JAPMOR010040746.1:208634-249888 GCA_026543865.1 Argiope aurantia | reverse complement strand
ATATCAAATAGCCTAATGGTAGACGAAGATGATGTGACCAATGTTCTAAATGAGATACCGATTAAGGATCTCCAAATCCTTCATTCGAAAAGCCGAGCCTTTGGTAGTCTGAGGGGGAAGATAAAATGCAAACCGAGTAAAAACTGCTAAGTACTCATGTTAATGTATATAAACTAGTATATCTAGCCGATAAAATAAGGGTCATTTTACTCTGCGTTGTAGCTGTGTATTTATACCTCCAAAGGATGGCAGATTTGTCATTGCAAATCGGCTATCGATACACATATTAGTTTTGTGATTACTGAGAATTATTCATGGACTATGTGTTTCGAAAAATCTTAGCAACGATCTTGTTTATAACTTGTGAGAAATCGTGTTTCTTATGTGATAATCTGTAAACTAAAATAGACCAAATTTTTATCCGTGATCATTTGTTTTAGTTTTTAATTTATATAGCATTCTGGACGTGGAACAGTGTCTTTAAACCATGTTAATTTCTTCTCTTTCACGCATCAGAATTATTTGCTGTAAAATTAATTGCATGGTTTTAGCAGTTTCTTAAATATTAACGAGCATTTTAAAAATTAAAATGCCTAATTAAAATAATATTAAGCCATTAACGTGAAATTATATCATCTCCAATTTAGCAGTATTTTCTTAAAATTTGTCTTTAATTTTTTTTTCTTTAAATATATTTTTTTCTTGGTCATATTTGAATTTTCCTTGATAATATTATTTAAATTTTTCTTTTACGTGTTATGTGAAGAGAAAAAAGAAATATGAGTGAATATTTTTGCTCAATATTTGCTGTACATGTTTTAATTTATTTTTCAAGAATGCACTTCAGGCATTCAAATTTATGCTGTTGATCCAAAATTGTGAAATTTGCACGCTTGAGTGTATTGTACCAGACATTTCTTGATGTTGAAAAAGATATCTTTAAATGTGAGTGGCTTTATAGATCTATAGTGTGATAGCATCTTAGGCAGCATTCATTGTTAGCCAAGTCTTTTCAAGCTTTATGGAAAATTGCAAGTGTACATTTTAAGATTCAAGGCTATTTTGAATAAAGATTGTCTTCGAAACTGATAAATATATTCATGACATTTTTTTAAAAAAAAAATAAGAATTTGTTATAACAATAATCATTATATTTTGTCACATAATTAAATCAAAAATATAAAATAAATATCTCAAATGAAATCAATCCTGCAAATATTATTAAAAATTTTAAGTACTGAAAACATTTCTGGGTCAATTTTATAAACATCGACAAAAAAATTTTTTGAAATCAACCCTTTTTATTAAAATTTTATTTGTTTTTCTCTTTGATGATACCCCACTGTTATATCTCTGATTCAATGGTTTCCAACCTTTTTCTTTTCTCCTTGTTAAATTTAGACGCGCCATTTTATATAAATCCTCAACAAGAATTTTTCTTTGCAAAAATCTTAATAATTCTTGTATAGATTGCGTAACAGTAAATAAAACACATTTTACGACTCCTAAAATTTTATTTAACAGACTTTAATAGAAGAATGAGTGGAACTTGCCAATCGTTTTATATTTAGACTGAACTGATGCACAATGGAAGCCCACAGTCCACGCCATTCTACGGCCAGCGATGCACCTACTCATTAATGATTTATGAAATGCATTCTTAAACGTCACTTTAATTCACATTAATCTGATAACTATATGCCTCTTAAAATGTTATTTCTAGATTTAAAAAAAAGTAAAAGGAAGAATATATGTTGCAGGATTCATTTTTGATATTTCGGCATACAAAATATGACATGTTGTTATAATGAATCAGTTTCGGCCTTTTTTTGAAATTGCACAAACATTGTTTAAAACTGGAAATTGAATTGTGATGTAATAATGAGGATGGTATTTGAGTTAGCAACTTCAATCTCTTAAACCGCATTAAAGAAATTGCTGACATTGACTGAAGGCATTCGGTTCAGAATCGCTTTGGAACTAGAATCCGTACTGGATTCGAATCTCAAAGAGGTGGTCTCCGAAATACGACACAAGCTTCAGGACAAACAAATAAGTGAGACATTCGTGACGCGCAGAAATTTCTTCAAATCTGATTATTCGAAGTCGCCATTTATTTTTCAATTGAATTTATTTTCTTTCATTTGAAACATTTCCTTCATTTAAGTAAAAATACGAGAGTAAAAGCAAATGTTGAAATAAATTCTAAACTGACAATTTCCACTACTATCAAGAAATTAAAAATAAAAGCTTTTTTACAACTTTTTTAAAACTAAGACGAAAAAATACTCCGGAACACACACACACACACAAAAAAGGGACTTTTGACATTAGATTTTTTTTTTACGTTTTTCAAATATATATATATATATATACTGCTTTAAAAAATTTAATAGATTACTGATATCTTAACATGAGGACATGGAATTCCTAATGATGTTGAACCACAATCAGGTTGTACTCTATTCTTAAAAACATGCACTTTACACCTTCGTAAACATGATTTAGCAGTTGCTAGGCCTTTTTTAATTCGTTTGCATGGTTAAAATTTCTAAATCCCACTTAAAAATGGTTCTTTCTACGACAGCATATGTAAAAGTAGGATTTATATGCCCAATAGGAAATAAAGTCTGATCTGTAGGACAGCCATTAGGGCCGAAAGGATTAACTAAACTTGCGATCATCTGCCACAATAACGAAGCAAGGAAAAATGATGCATTGAGTTTAATGCCGATTGTTTAGCAATAGTGAATTTGTCGAAATTTCTTTTAAAATTATTCTTCATAGTTACTTCCTTTTCAAAATGGAATATTATTGGTTGCAAAAATAATAATATAAACATATTCAAATGGATCCCAGCAAAAATCTTTATTAAGTGATTGTGTGCGGACAGCTGAACTGAAATAAATTGATCTCGGCACTTTTTAGTATTAAGTCCCCATTCTCCTCCCATTTCTTGTCTGCGAAGTATATCTGAATAAGAATAGGGAGTCTGATTAAGGCAAAATCTTCAAATGAACAACGACATTTATTTATTTATTTTGTATTAGTATTATTTTATATAATATTCTACTGCCATAGTAGATTTAGTGCAAAATAGTTTGGAATCGTAGAATCTAGACTCTACACGATGCAGATAAAATAAAAGATGTGTGAGAATATGCCAAAATAGTGTCTTGCACATATGTGATGTCCAATTTCTCGGTTTATCACAAGATGACGTTAGGAGCAGCTAGTTTTCACACCTAATAGAATCTGCATGCATGATATGAATGGAAGAATATGCTCTTGTATTCAAATTTTCACCTCATTTTACAGTTAGAAGGCGTTTCTGAATTCATGGGTCAAATTTTAAGAATAGGTAAAACACATACATATAAAGAAAGCATTTTTTTTGTACAGCATTTTGTTTCTACTTTTTTTGCGGCAGGAAATGAAAAGTATAGGTAGAACAAATAAGTGTAAGTACTGTGTCCACCACGAGAACGCTTCCAGATAAATGTCTATGTTTAAGGTAAACCTTATAGAAACAGATTTTTGTAGGGAAGATTCATTTTGAATAGGAGGAATCGGATGGAAGTCTGAGGGTTATATCTTTTCTTGGCGTCAATTTGAAGCGACATTGGGCTTGAAGAATTTTCAACCCCAAATGATGAAATGAATGCAGGAATATATGGATCCTTTACTGTTACACTGCTCATGAACACTGATATACATTGAAAAGAAAAACTCATTTATGACAATATTATTTGAAATGACAGTTCGTGAAAAAAAAGTTTTATTTGAAATAATTCGATTTTTTTTTTCAAGCCGGGGAAAATTAATAAATGGCCATCTGGAATACTATCTTAAAACAAACTTTCACATTTTTTTCGGTACATAATGTACAACGATGTTGCGTTTATTTATTTGGGTTTTTCTTTAAGTTTGGGACCTCTGGCAAGTGCCTTAATGAACACGAATTATTTTCAAATTCAGAATACTTTTGCATATAAATTTTGAGAAATTAATTATGTTGCAGAAAGCTTGTGCATATTGAAAATAAGTTACAAATCAAAGTTAGATTTTTTTTTAAATCTAAAAATTGATAATATGGTAATTGTTAATTTTATATTTTGGTAGATTTCAGCAAAAATAAATGCATTTCGGAAAGTTTTAAGATATTTAAGAATGAGCATTTCACTTTATATTAGAATATAAACAACCTTTTATAAAAGTTACGAAATAATTACGATCAATACATTATTGTTTTTATGTTAAAGTAAACAGGTTACCTCGCATTTGCTCCGGTGAATTTGATGTTAAATATTTACATAAATTTAAAACAAAGAAGAAGATTCATTTTTTGTAATGCATGATTCAACTTTAGATTTCCTATGGGATAACAGCCTTTGTCGCTATATCCCTCACTATTTATATTCAAGTTCAACCTTAGATTTCTTAATTATATTTTTCTTCTTGTGCAATCGTTAGACATATGAATAATTATTTAGCTTTTCTATTTGATTTGCATTGTTCTTTGTATGCATATGATAGGAATATCAGATATTTTCAATATTCCGAATATTCAAATCATTTTCAGATTAATTATTTTTTGAATTTTTTTTAAAAAAATAAATGCAATAATAGCAAATACTGCCAATTTGGTGCTAAATCCGGCAATATAAGAAATTTGAATGAATTTCTACCTATACGAAATGAACTCTTCCTACAATAACTTATTTCTTTAGAGACCGCCGTAAACATAGACATTTGTCTGGAAGCGTTCTCGTGGTAGACACACAGTACAAGCAAGACGGGAAAATATAAGGAGATTTCAATTGACTCTGATGAGGACCTCAATTGCAACATTTACACTCGCTGCTACAGCTGTAAGTGATGCACCTGGTATCTTTGAAAGACTACGCCAATCACTTGCTAGAAGCTGTTGCTAGGCCTGTATCGTTGTTAGTGGTGGTACATTTAAAAATTAATATTATGAAATTGAAGAGTTTTCTTTTCATTTCCACTTGCATTTTCGGCCAACGGTTGTGATTCCCAAGCAATTACTATACAAAAAATGCTTCTTTATACAAATTTCACCTACCCTTAAAATTTGGCTCATGAATTCAGAGACATCCTGCATACTGTCACAGTATAAACTTCTCTTTACATATTGCCAATTGAAAAGTCAAATTAAAATTAATTATAATAAATAAAAGCAGTTTTTCAAGTTTCCGACTGGTGCCAATGCAAAGTGTAGTTGTCTACATAATTTTAGAGGCATCATAGATTTGTTAAAAAAATGTGCATCATGTTGGCATATGATAGTAAAAATAAATAAATGTTAATCATCTAGATCATACGACAATTGAAATTCTTTCAGAGAAGGATTTTGCAGCAATAGCTGGAGCCCAACAGCAGAATCCAAACACTGGCAACCATACAGTTTCAAGACTTCCAAATATTTAAATCGGATGGATTGGACGCACGCATCACTTGTTATTAATGGATTCTTGCTTAAATCCAGTGCTCTTAATTCTCTGAGATTAGAAAGAGGCACGCAAGTTTCTGGAGAGGAACAATCCGAAATCGCCGAGTTACAATCGTGCTCTCCAGTCAATCCGGAATTGTATATGCGCTTGCAGCTATTGATAATCAAACATTTCAATCGTGGGAGAGATTTTGATATAAAGTGGAGAGTCGTATTCGAAATATCGGTAAAAGTTAAATCTAAATGTTCGATATCTCGATTATGCGATAGCAGTTTTCTGAGAGTCACATCACTGATCTTCGTGAAGGCCAAATTCAAATACTTCAAATTAGCTGTAACTGTCTTCAACTCAGAGATTGCCGTCTGGAAACTAAGTGGAGATATATTAGTACAAAAATTGAGGTTTAATTTTTGAAGATGTTTCAATTTGAAGATATCTATAACGCTAACGTCGATTTTGTGCTTGAATACAACGACTAATTCTCTAAGGTTTATCAGGATTCGACAAATATTACTCAGAATTTCATCTGTCAAATTCAGAGCTGTGCTAAGATCAAGAGAAGTTAAAGCTGGTTGATTTCGGCAAAACGTTTCGATGCGGTTACCGGATAAATCATAACTAAATAACATTGTATGTAATCTTAAATTATTGGTGGTGGAAATTTCTATTGCAGCAGTCGGAGACAAACCTGTTCTAGAAAAGTCCATCGAAACCAGTGTTTTACTTCTTTTTGCTATGAAATTTCTGATAGCAGGAAAAGATAGGATGGCATCGGATGGTTCATTTTCTACGGAGTTTCCTTTAATATAAAATCGTTTGTAAGCTCTTGGATCACACGCTACACGATTGGCGAACGTAAATGTCACTAAATTAGGCATGGACTTGTCCAGTTCATGTATATCCCGGTCTGTCAGATCAAGACAGTCAATGATTTCCAGAGTGGTAACATTACGAAGGGACCCAAATAGAGCGAAAGCGCCACAACCGCGAATTTTCAAAAATCGCAAGTTGTCACAACTGGGTATTTTTTCTTCGGTATTAGTGTAAAAAAAATCCTTGTCGAGTTGACAGTCGATGAAGGACAGGGAGACGAGTTGTTCACTGAAATGCTTCAAGAACTGCAGGAGGAAACCGTCGATCGCGACTTGGTAAAACGTGAAACACTTGAACTGCCTCATCATGCAGGGAAGGGCTTTCACGGCTTCTTCGTTTTTCGGAGAGATAAAGAGGCTCACATCTTTCAACAAAAGGCGACAGTTTGTGGCATCCAACCATTCTTTGCATACCTGCCCCACAATCAGCCGGTGACGAACATCCAGATATTCGAATATGCGAATCAGAACCTGAAATGAAAATGGAATGCTACTGATCAAATGAATTGCGACTCGTGGAGCTAAAATTAAAACAAGATTACAAATTATCCTCTGTGACATCGAGTGGTACAGACTTCGCTTTTCGAACTGTAGCGAAATTCTGACACTTGTGCTTTTTAAAAAGTATCAATAGTTTCGCAAATAACTTCAGTTTATGCAAATTTAGATGAATTGTCTTAGTATTTGGTGCTCTCTCTCTGTCATCGGCATATGACCATGTATAAATATTTTCTTTCAGTGCACAGTAGGTGACCCTATCCCAAGAAGTTAGTGTATTAGAAAGTAAATAGAAAAATTGAAATCTGCTGTCGCTAATTTCAAGTTATCATGTAAGAATATTATTTTTTTTAAAGTCACGCTGTATTGACCCGAAAAAAAAAACATCACGCTCTTTCTTACATGACTCCTATTTCGTAATCACCAGCATTTAGAAAAGCGATGGTTTTTGACCCTCTCAAAGTCTATCGAGTTCCAAAATTTCTTTTTTCGAGGCGTGAAAAACAGTTTAAATCGGTTTGAAACAGTCACGTGCCTATCAGATTATGCATGCGTCGGTATTTAGAAAACGATGGTCTCCCCCTACCCCCATCTAAAAATCGTTCGAATTCCAAAACTTTTTTTGCCTGCTAAAGAAAATGGCATAATATATATATGCTCATTTCCTTCTTTGTGCTTCTTCGGGCGATAACTTCTTATGGCCCTACCCTCTGCCCCTTTGACAAAAATGAATTTTTTCATTCAAAATGTCACCGGGAAAGGCTTCGCTTCACCAACTCGTCATTCAGAAACGGACGGTGGGAACGCTCTCTCCAAAACTTTCTCTTCAATGAGGGCGAATCTGTGTTCCTCCCCAACAGATTGAAACCGAAAATTTAGCACAACCACAAAACACACACGTCAAATTTGATATATTTAAATGATTGAATTTTTGAGTTATCGTGTTGACATGTTACTGAAAGTGCAGACGCATTGTTGGATTTGGCTTAAAATTTGATAGCTGATGTTAAATGTGTGTGCCGAATTTTACCCATCTAATTCTTTTCTTTTTGTAGTTATATTTGAAAAGACGGGCAGACAGACTTCTGAATAAATTTTATTCAAAGTTTGATTTAAAAAAAATCTACAAATTGGGCGAAAGACCATATGCGAAACTTTGAAGCGTTTCAAAATTTCAAACTCAAAACATTTTTGAGTTTTCTTTGTCACAGGCAGATAGACATTTTTCAAAAATGTGTTTTTCGAACTCAGAAAAGTCTAAAACGTGGAAATTCATCAAAATCATTAAGAAATTTCTTTTTTGGCGATATCACTATTTTCTCTTATATGAGAAAGCAAAAACTCATAGCCCACAGACCTTCTCGTTCGTCAAAATGAATGGCAAGCGTTTCAGATCGGGATGCTGAATTCGCGCTGGCTGCAGAAAATCGCCTCTTTTCGATACAGATTTAAAAGTGCCTTTCATTTCTATTTTACTTTTCCGATTTGAATTTTATCTTGGAACGACGGGAAAGTTTGAAAAAGGCTCTGAATGAATCTCTTTTTTTTTTTTTTTTTTTTTTTTTTCATTTCATACAACTTGCCTGTGTGAAGTAAGCTTTTCTACTCATTTATGATAATTAAATTTACATACAAATATTTCTTGAAAATGTAATATTCCGTTTCTTGTACGTTCAAATATTGAAAGTAGATTCAATTTTTAAAAAGGCTAGAAGGAACTTAAGCAGCATAATTTTTCTCAACTTTTCTTTCGTATGCGTATATAAATTTAGTGAACAAACTTTGAGAAAAAAAAAATTAATTCAACAATTCTATAAAGTATTTATAATTTAAGAATTTTCTTTTGGATGAATAATAATTATAAGAAAAATAATTATAATTAATATATAAAATTAATATTTTAGATGTAGAAGTGCAATGATTCTTCGTATTCAACGAAAAGTTGCAAGATACTCCGCAATCGAACAGATCAGTTGCAGTAAAAAACTTTTAAATCTTGTTTCTTGAAAAGTTGCAGGCCACAGCAAATTATTTCTAAAATTCCCGAAAGCTTTTGCATCAGAAGTAATTATTAAATTTAAAAAATAATTACTACATAATCCGACTGGTAACTCAGTGGCAAACAAAATGATTTAAAATCTTGTTGCGGTGATTTTGACTTGGCCACAATTTTGGTGCTGAATGCTTGTTTCAGAAGTTAGAGAATTCGATACTCGGCGAAATTTGGTTCTCGATATACAGGAAAATTTCCAGTAAGTTCGATCCCTTCCTTCGGCACACCATACTATAAAAGGGGGGGGGAGATCGGTTTAGTTAGCCTACTATTTTTTTGCTAGCTTTAGTTAGCCGACTATTTTTTTGATTTGGGATGATAGCTCTGTGATATCAGCGACCTTCTTTTTGTATATTTTGTGTTTTATTGCAACGAAATTCTGAATTATATACTGCATCTCTGCTCCAAGTGAAAGACGATATATGGTTAGAACAATATTTACGATTTTATTCAAATGGAATGACAACATCAAGAATAGGGGTAAAAATATTTTCTAGGCACTCAAACAATGCTTTAATCTAAAAAAATATGTATATTTAATTCATAATCCATAAATTTTCCTTTAGTTTTATAATATTTGAGTGAAATTTGAAGAAAATTCAACAAGTATTTGAAATTTGACAGAAAAGAAACTTTTTTTTTTTAATTTTCTCTATACGAATTTCACTTATTTTCAAATGTTAATACTAGTTTATAAAATATTTTCGAAATATGATTTTAAAGAGTCATCCAATGACTCTATAGTAAATCTAATGACAATAAAAATAACATAGTATCGGCGTATGACTCTGCGTTTTAAAGTGCAGATTGTAAACGCCGATACGACAAAAAATAAACATTTTTCTTATTTCAGGATATTACTTCCAACGACTGAAAGTGTTTTAAAAAGAATAAAATCAAAACACAGACTATGTCAACTCCAAGTGACAACGAGCATCTCACTCGTTCTATTTTAATAACAATATAATCTTCGTTGCCAGATGCAACAACAGAAAAAGTTTCATTTAACACAAAACAATATTTAAAATATTTTTGAAGCAATTACTTCTAAAACAAACATGAACAATTATAACAATTAAACAAATACAGAACACCAACAATTATTTATAATATTTAGTTACGTGTAAACCACAATGACTTGCGATGATGAGTTGCGTTACTCACAACTTGTTCTTACAATAGCTAGGAAGCGTAATTTTTTTTTTTTTTTTCATTCGGGATTCGTTGAAAATGCAATTTATACAGTATAAACTGATGAAAGCCAATTTATCTTGAGTAAATATTTAGCAAATGATGTATTTTTCACAAGAAGTTTGTTGAATGTGAATTTGTTTGCCTCAGAATGTTGTGTTTTCTCTATAGAAGGATATAAACTGCTGTCTTATCGGTCTTTTTTCAAATCGCTCGCTTTTTAACAAGGTAATATTTTATTATCTTTCATATTTTATGAGCTTTTGATGTCATTTTTTTTCTTTCAAATTTGAAATGAATCGTAAAAACTTGCACACTTTAAAACGATACTATTTTCTTTTCCTTTCTTACCTGTTTTTTTAAATGGCTATAAAATCTTGAAATTTTCTTTAATTTTTTAAAATTCATATTACACAGGAAATTTTTTTATCTTTTAATCATTGGAGCAAAATAAATTTTTAAATTAATCACTGGAAAAACTAAGATATTCGATTTTTTTAAATGTAAAAATAAGGATTTTAATCCGGGAATCATTCAAAATACATTGAATAGTTTCAACCGTATTCAACATTTATTTCTGATTGAATAATTGATGTAAATAAATGAAAAATGCAGAAATATTCGAAAATTATTAAACGTAAAGTAAACTTTTGAAGATAATTGATTCAATGGCGGCTAAGAAAAGCTAAGTAGTTAAAGATAAAACAATCAGAAAAAAATATTACAAAATTTTGTTTATTCAAAAGAACTAATATAGTGAACAATTCCTCCAATGCAAATCCTTATCTTTCTTCCCCAGAAAACTTTTTCAAATTATAAATTTGAAATTATGTTGAAATCAGTATTCCACGTTGTAACATTCCTCGTTTCCCAGTACTGATAAGACATTTACAGCCAGCTGTGTCGTCGCTGTAACTTACTAAACTCCTCGAGATAGCCAGATGGTGGATCTTTTCACCTGGGTGGTCTCGCATCTGTTCATTAGCGACTAAAGTGAAAAACGACATGTAAAATTCCTCGTCGAAGAGTATTGATAGTATCTTCAAAGAGAAAGGGTTGTCCAAACATCTGGATGCTAAATGTTTCTCATTGTGAAAGGACTATGATAACTCCGTGTTCCAAAATAGTCAGTTATGAAAGGTGCATCACACAAAAGACCTTCCCACGACCGACTGACGCCGTTGAGAGAGCATCTTGCTGAACCCCGATTGTCCGAAAGAGAGCTCAAATGACCAATGTAAATTAAGAGGCGGAGATTGTCGCCAAAATAAAATGAGGAGATTTTTTTTTAGAAGAGAAGAAACGAATTGCAGGCAGACTGTTGAACTACGCCCACGAGTTCGGAGTCCGAGAACCAACTGAGTTTCAAGAAAACCTTTCGACTGTTGTGTCTCCTACTACAGGTGTAAATAACTATTTATTTAACCAAGATTAGAACAAGTTGTTCTTTTGTATATATAGGGCTGTAAAATAAAGAATTTTCTGGAAATTCTGCTTTGTTATTTGATCAGTCTAGATCAAGACATTACAACGCTTAGATCAGTAAGTAAAAAAATCACTAATTTCCTTCCAAGTAATACAGATTCTAATCGTCCAAATAAAAAAAAGGATTTTTTTTTTGTACTTTTCCGTTAGCCGGGCGCAAATGTCGCCAATTCCAAACCAAACGCGAATTTGGCAGAATTCTACATTATTTGACGATTTTTCACTTGCGTCTGACCATAGAGCTGAGATACTTATAGAGGGAGGGCAACCCTACTTTGGACAAGATAAAATCAAGTGACTTGTGGACAGAATTTGTGTTCACTGTAACCGCATTCTCCGTTCCATCATTGTATTTCAATGGCAGATTTTTTCTCGCTTTTAACTGTTGAATTTTAAAACTTATTTAAGTCATGGTTAACTATTGCTGTGCAATTGGATGCAAAGAAAAAGTTTCTATGGATAGTCCTGTATCATTTCACAGATATGTACAATAAACATGTTCTGTTTATATCCATTTTAAGTCAATTTAAAATTTCGTAACCTCCATCACTCAGCGATTTTGGTGTTAAAACTGAATAATATTTCATACTTTGGTTTAGTTATTGTATTAAATTTATTTAATTTTTTATCAAGCTTCATTTAAACCGATGTAACTGCATTATATTTTGTTACTTGCTTTATTTTAATCTCGAATGTGTTGCAAGTGCTTGGCGTGATTTTTTCTCGCCAATACAAGTCTTTACATAAAAACACTATTGGTAATGATAAAAAAACACTATTGACCGATTAATAATTGCGTATTTATTTTAGTGCAAATAAAGTTCCTTATTATTTCCAATATGTTTTTTTTACCATAAATATTCGAATCGTATTATACCGTAAAAGATATTAAATCATCATTGTGAATGAAATCGTGAAACTAAAACGTTTTATTAAAAATGTTATATAGTAAAATTTCATAAATGTGCTAGCAGTAATTGCATGATTTTATAAATTTTAATTAAGATCTAAAATGAAACTAGTGGATATTCTAAAGATAAACTATTAAAGAAAGAAATGCTATCTTCACAGATAAAAATTTTGTCTGAATGTTAACTTTATTAATAACTTGCGATATGCACGTACCCTAAAATCACCGTTTTCATAAAAATTTCGAATTTCCTTATTATTTTGTATTAAATCAACACATTTAAGATTCCAAAAATGATTTAATTTTGTTTTTGCGGTAGTTAGAAGCAAAGTTACTGCCAACACTATAAACCAGAAGCGAAATATTTAAAACTGATATTAACAAGGAGAAGGCACGAGGTTTAAAATTGTTCGGAATGAGATTTTGTATAATGATAGTATACATTTAGAATGTTTACTAAATTAAATATTCAGACTCAATAGACAACCTTAAAACTTTCAAATTAGCTTGTATATTAATAATGGATTACCCCAACGAGCGCTCGAGTAGTGTAGTGTTTAGGGCACTGGCGTAGCATTCAGGAAACCTGGGTTCGATTCTGAGCTAGCGTTGTTTTTTCTCTTACTAAATTATTTCAAAATAATTTAACAGTTTTAATTAATATATTTTTCATTTTTTAAGTAAAAATAAATATTATTCAGAATATTCAAGGGAAAAAAAGACCTGGGTCACTTTTATAATCTGCTTTTATTATAAAAAGTTTTTTTTAACTGCATGAGATAATGATAAAAGTATTTGAACATGCAATGTAAAATTAAAAGATGTTTTGGGGTAAAGAAAAGAAATAAAATGCTTACTTAAAGAAGAAAAATACTCTCTTTTAATTAATGCACAAAAAAGTAAACATAATTTAAATCAATAAACTCGGCTACTGATGTAAAAAAGAAAACATTATTTTCGAAACCAGTTTGCTTAGTTTTCAAAGAATATATATATATATATAAATTATTTAGGAAATGTTAACCGGAAATGAAAACCGACCGGACCCAATGCCGGGAAAGAAAACGTTGCGCGGCAGTTTTTGAGTATGCCAAGATTTGCGATTTGGCGCCAAAAAAGACCAGATTTCTCACACGTGACTTGGTTCATGTTGCGTACACTTGTTTAGACTAGAAACAAGCGACTAGCTTCCTCCATTTATATCAGCTCTATGCGCCTGGCTAACAGCAAAAGTACCGATTTTTTAAATACATAATCCATTTTTATAGCCAATAAATCAGTCACGGTTCAACAAACAACGTTTATTTGTTTTGATTGAAAGAGAATTTATTTCAACAAGATTAGTTACAAAAGAATTAAATAATTGCTTAATATGTTTGGTGAAAGATAACTATTCTACATCATTTTCAAAATGGGCGGACCTCAATGTTTAGAGTTTCGTTTGCACTTCTATTGCTTTTAAAAATCCTTTTCTTTAATTATCTGATTTTAATGTGCTTTGGAATATTTTCATGGAACAACGTTAAAGGAAAAACTTTATAAAAAGAATAGAAATTAGATTCCAGAAGAAAAAAAATTCTTGGTAATTTAAATCTCAGAATAAATTTAATTTGTTCTGAGATAGTTTAAGATAATTCATAGCATTTTTATGACCCTAATTAAATTTTTCTAAGTAATGAGAGATCAAAGCATTTATTATTAGAGAAGCATTTGAAATGAAATATATATAAGAAAATATCCATCAGATACAGTGGAATCTAATTTAAATTAAAGCCATTATCAACAGCTTTCCGAGTTTGAACGAGGTCGCGTAATAGGGCTAAGAGAAGGTGGACTTTCTTCCCGCGATATTGCAGAAAGACTTGGCAGGAATGTATCCATTGTGTATGATTGTAGGGAGCAGTGGTCAAGGGATGGTTCTGCCTCAAGAAGACCGGGTTTTGGGCTGCCAAGTGGCACTACTGAGTGTGAAGACCGCCATATTCGGGGTACGGCTGTGGCGCATCGTACTGCGTCTGCGTCAGAAGTTCGAGCTGCAGTTGGTAGCACAGTGACACAACAAACTGTTAGAAATCGGTTACTTCAAAGACAGCTCCGAGCCAGGCGCTCTGTAGCGTGCATTCCACTGACTCCAAGCCATTGATGCCAAGCTAGAGGTCATTGGTGGACGGAGTGGAGATATGTTTTCTGATGAAAGCAGGTTCTGCCTTGATGCCAGTGTGTTGGTCAGGAGGAGGCCAGGGGAACACACCGGACACTAGACCTGCAACTGGAGTCATGGTCTGTGGAGCAATTTCCTATGACAGCAGGAACACTCTCGTGGTTATCCCAAACACACTGCCTGCAAATTTGTATGTCAATCTGGTAATTCAACCTGTTTAGCTGCCATTTATGAACAGCATTCAAAGGGGAGTTTTCCAACAGGATAACGCTCACCCTCATACCACTGTTGTAAGGCAACGTGCTCTACAGAGTGTCTACATGTTACCTTGGACTGCAAGATCACCAGATCTGTCTCCAATTGAGCACATATGGGATATCATTGGATGACAATTTCAGCATCACCCACAGCTAGCACTGACCGTCCCAGTATTGACAGAACAAGTACAACAGCATAGAATTCCATACCGCAAAGTGACAATTGGCACCTGTATGACACAATGCATGAATTTTTGCAGGCTTGCATTCAAATTTCTGGAGGTTACACCGGTTATTAATGTAACAACATTTCACATTTGAAATGCATTTTCTGGAGCTTAAATTAACCTGTGATCTTGAAAATTTAATCAATTAAACATGTTAACTAAACAAATACATTGCCCAAATTTCATTACTCTATAATAATTTTTTTCTTGGTGTTGGTATTTTTTTCCCGTCAGTGTATAAGGGTTCTTTTCAAATAAGCGTTCAATACAGACTGCTATAAGCCTATCTAACATGTGATGTTTTCTCGACACTTGTTCTGCGAAACATTGCTCGTTAAGTGAGTCGCTTTCTAAAATTGTGTTTTGCTCGTTAAGTGAGGTTTGACTGCATTAGTAAAATGACTCAACTTGTGTTCAATTGATTTCTTCTATTTGGTAACATTTTTCGGAGATCTTTGTGCTACGACTGATTCAATTATTATGAACTTTCCGTAGAATTCAACAATTTTATCCGTAGAAAAGTTCTGCAATTTTTAGTTTTGTTGCTATGAGTTTTTTTTTCCCTCGTTGGAATCATTATCAACACAAAAAAAATTGTACAATATCATTATAAAATTGATGGATATTCCATACAACATATAATATTGTGGGGCATTTTGTGCAATTTGAGAAAGACTGCAAAATCTTTTTTGGGTAAATATGGGATTATAAAAGAAAAAAAAAATCTTGATAAGATTGTTTGTATGCATAGGTACTGAAGTTGAAACATCGAAGAATTTAGACATCTTTTATCCCTTGTCCTTGCTAATAGGTCATTTTTCTCATATCAGTTTCACAAGTATGTATATCAATTATATATCTCTAAAATAACCAATAATTTCTTGTTGAAAAGAGGGCAATAAAAAGCAGAATAACTAAGAAAAAATTAGTGCTATATCTTAGGGGAAAAAAAAAAAAGAATAATTTAAAAATTCTATGAAACTTCCATAGGCAAAATACAAAGGAATAAAAGCCTTTTATTTCTTTCATTTCACAATTTATGCACATTCCACAGTTTGAAAATCCTGCATAAATGAGTTAAATACAATTTAAGTAATCAGAAAACATCTTCTCAAATATCATTTGTTATATAAATAAATAAAAGAAACATGTTTTTACTATTACAAGTAGGATTTTTTAAAAATCAAATATGTTTTATAAAGTAAGGGGGAAAAAAATTAAAATTTCTCTCAATAACCAAAAACACACACCTACAATATTCTAAATTAAAGTACCTAATACTTTTGTTTTATAATGTTTTCAAACTAAATGAATTCCTGAAGACACAAAACTTATATATCTTGAGCTAAATGAAAACATATTTTAATTAACAGTGAAAAGAAAGTTTATAAGAAATGTTTTACAACAAATACAATAAAGAAATATTTATTTTCTAAATCAATTATAATCTCAAAAGTTCATATGTGTGAAATTAAATAATAAAGCATCAAATACTATTATAATATTCCATCAACACAGCCCCAAATATTAGCCAATACAAGCCACCCAAATAGTAGCCAACTTTCACCAATAAATCTTTGCAACAAATATTAATGCTAATAGTATGTTCCCCAACATTTAAGTCTGATAGTCACTTGGATCCTGCTACAGGAATAGTGCTAAACATATCTGTGCAAATAAGTTAGTAGAAATATTTGTTATATAAGATTTTAAAAGTTACTGTTTCATGTTTTTTATTTTTAGTTTACTTCTTACATACATATTTCATATAATTTATACTAAAAAGCATTACTTTTATTTCAAGTTTCTGAAAATGGTGGGCATTGTAACATTGTGCCCTCAGATCCAGGGAAGTGCATTATAATTATCACCTTCCACTAACATGCAATGCTTTTAATGAACTCCAAGCTTTGTTAGATTTTAGCATCCTTCAATGGAAGGATGCTAAAATTTCATCATTCAACAAGAAAGCTTGCTTGGCTGTTCTGAATTTTCTTGAAAGCACCAAATTGTTTAAGCTATCTATTGCTGACAAAGTCAGTTTTATCTTGTAACAAAAGCTAGTAAAACGTTCTTCAACTTCAACTTGTGGTGTATTGTAGGGAAAGTTATATGAGCAATATTATAAGGAATAGATTTTTCTTAAAATTCATTTGAATTGAAATATATAATTATTTAATAAGCCTATAAGCAGGCATAAAATAAAATATCACATTTGTTAAATTGGCACATAAATGAATAATATTCACATGTGGGATAAAATAAAAATAATTGATTCCTCATGTTTAAAGGCAAACAAATATTAACAAAAGAAACATTTTCAAAAAGTAAGGAAATATTGTAAATATACTATAAAAATATGCAAACTTGCATGGAAAAAATCTTTTGAAAAATTAACCATTTATTTCTGTTATCATTCATATTTTTCATTAAAAAATCTTTAAATGAAAAATGTAGGACTATTAAAAGTAATAACATTTATTTTGTGAAATATATGCTTGTTTGAAATGTGATAATTGGAAAAGTTACACAATCAACAGTGTATGTGCCCCATTTCATTCTGCAACATGGCAGGTACTCCATTTGACATAGTTTATAGAATTCTTTTCTTAAGATTATTTAAAATAGTTTGGGAGTTTTTCTTCTAAATTATTATACATTATAAAATAAACACCACTCTTGAACAAAGAGAATTTAATTACAGATATAAAATTTTAGTTTAAATATATAAAAATAGAGATTTATTTATAGAATAATTAATGATTAATTTTTTCCAACACACATGTACTTCAGGTAAAGATGACAGACAAGATTTTAAATAATTAAAACTAACGTTGTCACCATTTTTAAAATAAAATTCATTATAATACTTTACTCGACCTTTCGTTATATTTAAAATATCAAAAACATAGTATGAAAAACAACTCCATTTGTAACTTTTGTCTGTAAAATGAGTTATTTTATTTCCATCTCAGGAAAGCACAAGAGCAAGTACATTATATGGTGACAACAATAAAAAAAAAGAGATAGGCTGCATATTTTTACATACAAAAAAAGTTACAGAACAATGTTTAAGATGAGCCAATAAGATCATTTGACACTTTTTTATCAGAACATTTTGTACTGTTTTAAAATTCATGATTTTTTTTAAATGTAATATTTTCAAGTATGTATTTTGATAAAATTAAAGAATATAGCATGAATTTTTCATCAAAATCTGCCAAGCAATTGAAAATTCACTAAATATTAATGTTAAGTTATTATATTTGGCTATTTATTGCAATTCTTTAGTAAAGTCAGTACTTCAACAGAAAGAATAAAATTTCAACAGAAATATTGATAGCTTTTAATTAATAAAATAAGTTATTACATATCCTTATTTACATATTTTTTAATGAATTATCTTGAAAAAAATATTTAAAAAAAAACTAAAAACAGCAAATGTGACAAAAGCATCAAAAACCAATGTTATAGTATATTCATGGTATAGCTCTAAGATACCTGAATTAGCAGTTGAGTTGTTTAACACTTTTTTTGGGGGTGGGGAGGGAAGGATGTTCGATTTAGAATTTTTCTTTAGTGTGTTTTATTATTTTAGGGTATTGAGTGCTTGAAGGTTTTTAACATTTTAATGTATTGAAATATATATTTTGAAGTGTATTTGAACATTTTTATTTAAAACTAATATGAAAACATCATTTTGGATTAGAACCTGTTGAGCGAATTCTAAATGAGATGTTTTTTCAAATACTACATGATTTACCAATAGGAGAATATTTAACATTTAATCTTGAATAAGATTTCATATCTACTAAGGAAACAGAGCCATAAAATGTTATTCGAAAAAATTTCTATTTCTGACATTACAAACAAACTTATAAGACCTGATGAAAATTATTGAACATTATACTGTACTGTATTACTGTAGAATAATACTATGTAAATCATTTAATTAAATAATTATTTGATTCAAGTAATGGATATTTATATTTCTGATTAAAATTTTTTATTTTATTTCATAATATTTCTAATTATAATATTATACCCTGTTACATAGAAAAAACTGATATACAAAGGTTTAAACACTCTTTTGTTTCTCTGTAAAAGTATTTTGTCAGTAAAACTGAAGAACTTGGTATAGAATTTTTTTGCCCATCTTTATCAAACAGCTGTCAAAATTGAGTAAAGAATACAGATTACCATATTTGGCAATTTATCATCATTGTAATTGCAATTGTATCAAATTCTTTATTCTTTTATTGAACATTTATAAATCCCCCGTGCACTACAAAGTATCACACGGGGCTTACAGAAGTAAGTATGTAACACATTACAAAAAGAAAAAGAACATTTAACAGTTATGAAGGATTACAGATGTCAACAATACATTTACAGAAATTTTCAAAAGTACTTCTAGTGGAAATAAGTTGGTGAAACTCTGGAGGCTAATTTATATTCATGACCTCATAAGTAATAGTTTATTTGAAGTTTAAATAATAGTTAAGTAAAAAAAAAAAAAATTGAAAAATATATATAAAAAAAAGTGAAAGACAGGAAAAAAAAATTGAGATGCAAAAATAAATTTATTCATAATTTTTTTTATTATACAAATGCAGTAAGTAAGATAGTAGCAAGATAATTCGCAATAAAATTAGAGTGATTAACTTGAAGAAATAATTGATTTAATTTAAATAACATTTTACTACACTCCAAAAAATGATATATTTTTTTAAATGTAAAATGTATTTTAATGTTTTAATGCACTTCACCTTATTGAGGAAATAATTATAGGATTGTTTTTTTATAGGAATAAAATCAAGTAGATAAAACCATGAACACTAATTTATGTGCTTTAACAAATAATTTTGGTATTGATTCCTTTGTTAAATGTAAATTTCACTTTACATTTATTTAGGCATAGCGATAAAAAAAATTACAGTTATTCTGACACAAAAAAAAATCTGAAATTCTCAACAAACTCATAGATGAAAATCATATTTTAAAATATAATTTCTTACTCACTAGAAGCAGACAAATATTAGTAACTATTTAATATTATTCTAAATTTACTAATTAAATAAAAATTAAATAAATTTATTAATCTTTAAAAGCAAGAATGAAATGAAATCTGAAACATTTTTAATAACTAGAAAAACTATAAGCAAAATAAATAAACATGGCTTTTTATTTATATAATATAAAGCATAAGTTAATATAAAGCAAATAATTATCAAAAATTCTGGTTATAGAAAATTCAATCAATATTTATTTAGCAATAGATTTTCTTTCGCCTTTTTAATTAAGTCAAATAAACGCGGGTTATTTGGTACTAAAAGCATTAAAACAATTTTACATACCTCTCGAGGTAAAGAAGATACGCTGATTTCCATGAATTTAATGAAACAGAAACTTTATAAAGAATTAATTTGAAACATGTACAATATATGGAACGAAGTTATTTTAAATTAGCAATCATTGCATGATCATGTGATCCTTCCATGATGTGTCACAGAATGAGAGACAATTTTAGACACAGAAGGTATCAAATTTAACATCACATCAACTTATATGGTGTTTGTTTATTATCTAATAATATCCACTAAGATAGTAAAGAAAGTCCTTAATTAACTTTTCAATCCCTGAGGTTGGCGAACATTTTTCAGTAAACCTGAAACGATATTTTAACATATAATGAAGAAAAAAATGTCAAAAACAAAAGTAAAGAAGGATTCTTTTTTCACATGTTAGGTGATTAGTACGAATATGTTACTGTGACAAAAGTGACGAATAGAAGACAAATAGAAATGATTAAGCCTGTGCATAATGCTTTATGAGTGGTTATAGTAAGGGAAATATCTTTTTACGCATTAAGGAAATGTGTTGCCATACTGTATTCGAAATAAAATTCAATAACACGATTAACAACTACAACTTTGACTGCTAATTAAAACTAGAATTATGTTTTCGTTTTATTATGATTTCTGACTGGGTGATGTTTGATAAATGAAATGTGTTACGGAATTTTACATCATTTATTTGATTTTTTTTGTTGCGAATTTAATGCATGTAGTTTTCAATTAATGAAAATTTTATGACTGAGCGGTATTTAAATTAACGCTATAGGTACTTGCAACTTTCACAGTTAAAAAATTTCATATCTGTAAATTTTACATTAAAAGATATACCTATGTCTATAGTATTGTTCTATTATCTTTAAAATAAGAAATATATATGTTTAATTTGAATTTTAACGTCGACCTTCAGTGAACATATTTGTAAAAGTAAGCTGCTTTTTTTATAATTATGCATTTTCTGTGTGGAAATTTATTATAATTTTTTGATAATGTATACGACAGTAGTGAACTTTTGCTTTTTAAAGATTATAATTTATTTTTTTCTAATCCATGGGTGCAAAGTATTGTGATTTATGTCGTTAATCCTAAAATTTGAAACAATTATCCGTTATTAGAAATTGGGAAATAAAAAAAAATTGTCTGTTATTTTTTTTTAAATGTTGTCTTGGAACATATAAGAAGTATACCTTTTCTAAAAAAGGCTTTAAAGAAGCCTGCATTGTTAATATTATTTTCTTTCCCTTAGAAGTTAAAAAAATTAAAAAATAATAATAATATAAATAACAAACATAAAGGCCTTTAATGGATAGATTCTATTGGAGAAGAATGTGAGGAAAAACATGTTTTATATTGAAAATAACTATGTAATTTTTGTTTTTTATCTAAATTTATCCATTAATTTATTCATTTAAATATGATAGGTAAAAACTTATCCCTTAATTTAATGCATTAAAAGCCATTAAATTTTCATAAAATTGAAAATTTGTTAAATTGTTTAGTGAACAATGTTTAAGATATTGGAAATGAAATTGTTTTGTACAATGTAAACTCACATTATTAATAAATATTTTTATACATCTATCATGAGATTGAGGGGAAAAAAAAATTCAAGTATACAAATCATTTTAAACATTTCAAGATCTGTTGCATTTATTATTTTAGCAAAGTTCATGGGAAAATTGTATTGCATAACATATAATAATTTTAATTGTGTTGAAGTACATGTAACTTTATATATTCCTGAATGCCGTGATATTTTATTTCATTTTCGGAACCAGTGGATCTTGATTAAAGGCTGGTTGACAAAGTCATAATATAAATTAAATTCATCCAAAAATTTGAATTGAGTAGAATTGCATTAAAAATTAAATAGAGCAGGAGAAAAGGATAATTTGAAATTAATAGTTAAGATTCATTTTTAATATTAAATGGTCTCATTAATAATTAGATAATAAATAAAGTATGATTTTCCTGAAGAAAGTGATAATAATTATAATATAAAATATGATTTCAATCAATAAGTAGTGTTATTGTATTTATAAATAACTGTAAAACTTCTAACTAAAAATTTAAAAAATATTAAAGTCAGTGTACTATTTTGGATATTTTTGCAATTAAGTTTTTGTGTAAGTTAAATGCTTTAAAAATTCATTCATTTGTCAGAAAAAAAATATGTAATTAATAAAAATAATGCAAAGAAATATTTTTAATATATATATATATATTAATGAAAGAACATATTTTTGATTTAATATTAGATATATATGGATCACAGAAAAATTTGTACTGATCGCAGAAAATGATCATAGAAAAAAAAATTGAATTATCTTATCCATAATACACAGAATTTTTTTTCTATAATCTTTATGTTCTTTGTTAACTGATTGACTTTTAAAATAAAATGAAATAATAATCAGCATTTTATGAGTAATATATTATAAGACATCATAATATTTTAATTTTCTTGATTTAGACTTTAGAATAATGATATTGATTATCAACAAATTTTTCATAACTTTTGTTTTTATTCAAAATATTTTTATTAAAAATCTATTTTAGTTATTTCATAATTTTCACGATGTGTTAAGAATAACTAAACATTAAAGTGAAAGTTTATCTAAATCTTAATTTTTTTAAATATTTTCATTATAATTATACTGTTAATATAATTGAAGATCTAAAAATTTCTAAATGCACAGAAACTTTAATAAATTACTTTTTACTATATTTGTTAATAACCAGTTTTCATTATTAATTCATTTTTGTTCATTGCAGTGTTTCAAAATCTTTATAGTATTGCAGGTATTTAATAATGTGTTACCTGCTCAAAATTTTCAGTATACTTGCCCCCCAAGTTTGCAGTCATTTCATTTAAAAGTGATTGCATCGCTTCATCACCATCAATATAGCATATACTAACTTGGTATGATGTGTTTTGTGCTTTCTAATATAGTGATGAAAATTGAACATGCATTTTTGGCATTTTCCCTTTCCTAAATGAATCTAAAATTCATTGCATATACACATTTTTAGTAACAAGATTACATATGAAATTCCACTTATTTAGTTTATTATGTTTTAAAATTGTATTTACAAATACAAAATATATGATCAACTTATTATCAAATTTGTTGGAAAAAAATTATATGCATTTACAAATGCAGTGGTAAAATCATGTTCATGAATAAATAAGATAGTTTGACATGAAATTTAATAAAAATCTACAAATTTAATGTATATTCTACAACATAATTTCATTTTATGTTTTTGAGTTGTCAATTTTATTGGATTCTGAAAATGATATATTTGGACTTGAGAAATTCTGTGCTGTTATATTCTCTTAATCTTTAGGTAAAAATTCTTTAAGATTATTATATTTTAGAAATATTCTTTTAAGAGAAAGTGGAAATGATTAAAAGTATTTCAGAGACAATTGGAAGTGCTTTAGAGTATTAACCGAATTTAATTTCATGTATTAGCATGTTTTTAATTTAGGATTAATATGCATTGGTAATTATAAAGTCATTCCATCATCTTTCCAAATCATCAAATTCCATCATTTTTCTATCATCATTCCAAAAGAGAAAGAAATTTTTTAGAGCATCAAAACATTGAAAAATTTCTGTCTTGTTATCAAAAAAGAACATGTGTAAAATCCTGTCAACTAGGAAAGTTAGCACAAATTGTTTTTGCCAAAATGGGCTTTCAACAGAAAAATTGCTCATTTAAAGAAACACAAATGGTTTATCAAAGTAACAGCCATAAATTTGGTATATAGTTTTCCATTATTAGTGGAAAATTTGTTAGTGTTGTTTGTTGTTTAGTGCTTTTATTTTTGTTTCAGTGAAAATGATTTGCACTAACTTTCCTGGCCGATGAGATTTTTAACATGTTCCATCAAAGTTTTTATGGTGTAAATTCTATTTTTCAGTCAATATAATTAAAATCTAAAATCAAACAATGTAGAAAAATCTAAATTTACAGAAATTTTTTTGGAACAAAATTTTAATTTGAACATTTTGCAAACATTTTTGATAAGAAAGGGGAAGGGGACTTAAAAAGAATTAATGAAATAAAGAAGTCATATTCAGGCAAATTCTGAAGCATACTTTATTATTATAATAAAAGAGGGATTGATTTTAAGCTTCTTTTTTAAAGCCTTATGAGAGACAAGGACAGGTAATATATATATATATACTAGCTTTTACCTGCGACTTTGTATGCGTGGAAATAGATTGGAATTTATAGCATTAATGGCTTTATCTTTTGTTACTCCTGTGCATGTGTGAATTTTCACAACACAACAAGCAACACAAGTGTATGAATTTTCTACGCCAGTTGGGGTAATGCAATATAGATTATAAATTTTAAATTTACTTTATTCTGTTTTATTTTAATTCAAAAGTACATCAGGTTGAATCTGAAAGATCAATTAATTAACAATGTTTAATTTTAAATGTATTGAACACTAAGAAAATGAACAGAATCATTTGAAATAATAGTCAAAATCATGTTAAGCCTAATCTCATTGGGGAAAATCTCATGGTAAAAAAACCCTGAAGCTTTACTCATTTGGCGATCTTTGGTGGGAAAGTTAGTTTTTTATTTAATAAACAATTAACCACTCAATTAAACGGAATAAATAGTAGCCTATGTCCTATTCCAGACTATAATCTATCTCTCAACTAAATTTCATCCAATTCTGTTCAGCCGTTCTGGCGTGATTGACTAACATCCATCCATCCAAACTTTCACATTTATAATAGTAGTATAGATAATTATTGGTAAATATTGCTCAAATTGTATAGTTTTAATCAAAAATAATTTTTAAACTTATGCACAGTAATGAGGTTTTTTTGAGTTTTTTATATCATATACTGCATTTCTTATCTTTTTAGTATTAATCCATTAGTGTGTATCATCTAATTTACAGTGTGGTTATAATTAAACTTCCCCTATAAACTGCATTCTACAATGCAAATGGATGAACGGATTGCAACAAAACTTGACATACAGATTATACATAAAATGCACTCAACATTTCGAAAAAAAATATTAATTTCAAAATTTTTACCAGAGGGTTTCCTTTCCTGAAAAAACATTAAATACAATTTTACTGAGGGAAATCAAATTTACATTACCACAAAAATTAGTAATTGTATGGATATAGTTTGAATTGCACAATGATGTTATAGAACTTGACTCTATGAGGGGGATTTATATACACAATGTACAAAACAGGTGCAAAGCCATTAAAAGAGCACAACTTTAATGCATATCACAATTTGATGCATAAAAACATTTTCTTGGGGGAATAATTAACATCAATTTATGAATACAAGATTTAATTTAAGTGTAAAACAACTACTATTGTTAGTAAAAAAGCTTGTCGCCACAAGTGGCTAGCATGTATATATATATATATATATATATATATATATTCAGTGGTGGCCAAAATTGTGGACACATTTGAAAATTTTTAAGTTTTCTAACTTTGTATGCTTATATAAAATGCGTTTAACAAAATACAAACTCTTATATATCATTTTAAAGAGAATGCAATGCTGATTTCAATGCAAAAAGCAAAATTCAAATATTTACAATACAAAAAAAAGTTGAGCTGTAATAATTATCGAGATACATTAGATCTTGATGACTGCAGTGAGTTATCGGTAGTAGGGTAACCTTTATTTTCTATTACAACTTCACATTGATGTTTTATTGAGATGACAAGAGGTTTAAGCTCTTCTTGATCTGATTTCTTTGCATGATGCCAGGAAACAATTATAGACTCAGTTAATTCTCTTTTATTTGATGAATGCTTCATATGTACAAGAGTTTTCAAACGGTGCCATAAGTTCTCAATTTTGATGTCAGGACGGTTTCCTTGCCATTATAATAATTCAAAGCACTTTATTCTCAACCACTTTTTCAGCATTTTTGCTGTGTGGCAAGAAGCTGAATTCTGCTGAAAAATAAATGATATTTCGTGCAGAAAGAGATCACTGATGAAAGGTGTAAGTTTTGGCTCTTGAATAGTTTCAATGTATTTTCCTGCATTTAATATCTCATACATAACATAAAGGAGATCAATACTGTCTGCTGACATGTATGACCAAATCATAACACTAACTGAGTTCTTTATAGTTTTCTGAATGCAGCCAGGATGTAGCTCTTTGCCTGTTCTGTGTCTTACATATTTTTGCCATCACTACTGAATAACAATATATTTGTTTCATCACTCTGTATAACTTAAGATCACTGATCATCAGTCCAATTAATATGTTCCTTTGCCCACTGTAATCTTTTTATATGCTGGATTATAAGGATTTTTTAGTTGAATTCTACATCTTAGTTCAACATCTAATAATCTTGAACTGACATAAATGCCAGCATCATTCAATTGACTTCTGATGGCTGCTCATGACATTCTTCTATCTTGGATACATAGTCATTTTATTCTTCTATCATCAAAAGATGTGGTGCATCTTTTTCAGCCATTTCCTACTTTGTTTTTAATTGAATTTGTCTCCTGATATCGTAAACTAAACTTTCGGACTCCAGATGTAGTCACTGATTCACCTACTTGTCTTGCAATTTCAGTATAGGAAAGACCACATTCTTGTAACACAATAATCTTAGTTCTCTTTCTAGGCATCCAATCTATTCTTTTATTTGATATCATTGCTTCTTAACTAAATATTAGAAATATTTACAAAAATTACAACTGTATATTAAAAAGTTTAATAAAATTTCTAACTTGCAATTTGATTACATAAAAAACAGTCTTCCTTCTGCAGAAAAAAGCACAATAATGACTTGTTCCAACTTTTAACAGGATGTCAGCTTCTGTTAGCAGTTATTAACAATCGATTAATTCCAGAACAAGAAAAGTGGTTTGTCAGGAAAGTTAGATATTATAATCCATTTCATCACTGTGTTTTATATTCAGATTAAAGTAAGAATACCTTTTTTTGTATTGCAAATCTTTGAATTCTGATTTTTGTATTGAAATCAGCATTAAATTCTCTTTAAAATGATTTGTAATTCTCTTTAAAATGAGTTGGCATTTTGTGAAATGTAACATTTTCTATAAGCATATAAAATTAAAAAACATAACTATTTTCAAAAGTGTCCAAACTTTTGGCCACCATTGTATATATATATATAATTGTGTTACTGTTTTGTGATCGAAATTAAAAAAAAATGTTTGTTTATTTAAAAAAGATTGTTGGAAAAGAAAGTTGCCATTATCTCCATTTATTTAATTTCAAAATAATCATTAATTAAAATTTTTTTGTGAAATTTTAAAATATTAATTTTATTTATAATTTGGTTGTTATTAATCTAATAATGTATACAACTTTTCTAAATCTAATTAAAAAGTAAATGTATATCATTATTCAATTAAAGTAGGATTCTTTTTTTTGCATTTTTAACCAAGATTTGTTTATACATCATTCTTATTAAAGTACCGAGTTAGAATGGTCAGTTAGATAGCGCATCATTGAGGAAAACATTCAATCCCATAGATTAATTTAAGAAATTCAAAGATTGTCTTTGGATCTATTTAATTTTTCTTTTATAAAGGGAAAGTATTATAATTTATGAACCATATGTCTTCAGGCTGTTGATAAATCTTTTCTTCTGTGAGTCAAAATAAAAAGATTTTTTAAAAAGTTAATCGAAGAAGTTTATGCTATGTGATCTTCGCATCAAAGCTGTAGATTTGAATCAAAGTGTGGATTTAATTTGTGCACTTTAAAGATGATTCTTAAAAAAGAGTAAATGTTAGAGAGTAACAAAAAAACAAAACAAAAAAAAACTTACAATTTTGTTATTAAAGTAAGAATGAGTATCAAATTTTGAGTCTTAATTCATAAACAGGTTGATTCTGTTAATCTGTGTGTAGTAACACAAATTCAAAATAGCACTGCTCAGATAAATGAAATTGTAATATTTGTTGAATTTTGAATTGAATTGGTTGGGAAAAAAAAAAAACACATACACTCTCTCTCTCTCACACACACACTCTTCAGGTTATCTTATTCACCTTATTTTTTGTATAATTCTTTAAAAAAAAAGAAATGATCACTACGCTTTTTATTATTTGTTAGTGAAAATGAAAAAGGTGTTGTATGAAAAAGGCGATGACTTAATATTTCACTAGAAATTTTTAATGATTTTTTTTTCCTATTTCCTTTAAGTTCTAATTAATTAATACTCCCTTCTTTTTATTTAACCTCAAACGTGTAGCAAGTGTTATGGCAATTTTTTTTTATGCAATGGTAACTCAAATGGTAAGAGTTTAAAATTAATCAAGTTGTACAATCTTTCAGCAAACATAAAACGTAATTGTAGTAAAAAAAGTGCATCAGTTATAGAAGTCAAACACAACTCTTTTATTTAAACATGTGCTTATTTATAATAAAGTAATCTAAAGGGAACTTCAGATGCTAAATTTTCAAAATATTTATATCTGTAGTAATTTTTTTTGTTTTATAAGAAAATCTTAAAATGTTAGAATTTTAATTAAAACTATGATTTTATTCATCTATTTATTATCTATTTTAGATCTATAATATGCCTGCCTCTTCTGTAAAACAGTTATATGTTGCAAAATGTATGAAAGATCTTGATTCTCAATCTAAAATTGAAAATACTTTTAAAGGAAAAAATACAAACATGTAAGTGATTATTTCAAGTTTTCTTTAATATGCATATCACCAAAATCTTTGTTGCTTAACCTATCAATTAGATGGAAGTAGAATGTTTTTCTGAGTCACTAATAAGGCTTGGAATATAGAAAACCATTTTTTTTCTAAGTTCAGATGTCTTTATTTTAAAAGGGTTCATATTTTGGATAGTTGCTGGTTAATGAGTTCATCCATATATTATGTCTAAAGATTATAATTTAGAGAATATTTTAGATCTAATTTTTTTATGGGCTTCTGTAAGTAGAAATGAGTGATAGAAAAATTCAGGCTATGGTTATATTTCAAAATATATTGAAATTTACTGATATAATTTGTGGGTGCAAGGCATTTAGGTGCAAATAAAAATAAATAAATAAAGTTATAAAAATCAGTAATTTTTATGTAAACTGTAACTAAGAATTTATATAATTTTAGATTAAGTCTTTAAACTATTAAATTGTTTCATTATTTTTTGAAAATATGATTTCAGTATTATTTTTCAAATTAATTCTTATATCTTTTGTCTTGATTTAGAATATTTTTCAGTCAGAATATCATCAGTTTCTTTGTAGTATGTGTTCTCAGTAAAAATTCTGAGTAAAACTATGAATGTGATCATTGTCATCCTCAAATAAGAAATATTTGGAAATTTTTTTGCTTTAGTATCATAACTATTCCATTTAAAACAAACCAAACACAAATAAAAAACTTTTTACACTTAATCAGCACTTTTTCTTTTCAAAATCTTCAGAAATATTTAATAACCCCTAATTGTTTTCATAAAATTTCAATATGCAAAAAAAAAAAGTTTTTGATTTGTTTATTTTATTTTGTTTTGTTTACATTTTCTTATTGATGGCATTTAGTTTTTCATCTAATTTTTTATGAATTTTTTTTTTGAATATCTAGATAGTTTACACTAGTAATCGGATAGCTGATCTCCAATTCTTTATAGTTCTAATATTCTGGCATTTATATAAAACTTGAAGGACTAAATGCAAAGACATTGCTTGAAAGTATTTGTTAATCATTCTTGATTTAAAATTATATCAAAAAATAATAATCATCTAACAATTTGTAAAAGTTTAAGCTGTGTCTCCCCCCAAAAGAGCAAATATTAAAACTTTTATTAAAACATGTGTATTGGATGCATGATTTAAAATAATTTTGGATAACTTTAAGGCTATTGAAATTAATTGCAGTCACTTTTAATATTTTTGTATTCCTTGTTCTCAGCATGATTTCAAAATATTTAAATTATTATTCATTTATTTACAGCTTAGTAATTTCAGCTGAAAAGGTTTTTAAAGCTGCAGAAGCTTCTTACATTGATAAAGATGAAGAAAAGGCTTATGTTCAATATACAAGATTTATTGAATTGGCTCTTCTTTTACGAAAACGCAAGGATTTTGCAAATGTAAGTGTTTTATTAACATTTTTAATTTTATGTAATGTTTTAGTGAAATTTTACATAATTTCAATTTAAGCTTTACATATCATTTTGCCAAATTCTAACATTAAACAAATATACTCATCTTTCACTCTTGTAAGTTGTTCACTCATTAAAAGAAGGGTTAAACAATCCTTTCCTCACCTTCATTTAAATAAATCTTTTTTTCTTTTAATTCTTTTCAATCTTATGAATATAAGTATTAGTGATAATTAATACTTTCTATTATAATTAATACTTCAATATTAATTATCTGCTCACCTCACCATTTTCAATTTTCAATTCATATTTTTATAAGCAAATAATAAGTTTTCATATCAAATCACATTGAGTTTTAGTATACAATGGAATCTCACTTGTTGAGTATAATTCCTTCTCAAATCCTGCTCATAATGCAAAACACTCATTTAGTGAAAGATTTTTTTTTCCATAGGAATCCATTCAAAATTAGACAATGTGTTCCATTCTGAAAAAGTACTCAAGCAAATTTATAATAATGTAATTTGCTTTGGTGAAAATGATATACAGCATTATCATTAAATGAATGTATAGCACAGGTGGCTGCTACCTTATTAAGGTAATGCTTCTCAACATATGTCAATAATTTTCCTGTTTTCAGTATTTTTCTTATTTCTTTGAAAGGTTATTGCTCTGTTGAATCTGTTATTTCCTCTACTCTTAATCAAACTTTCTCTGCTTCTTTTTGCTGTGCTGCAGAATACAGCATTATAAGTTCTTTATTAGCTCTTACCAGAGAATTTAAAAATCATGTAAAAATAATAGGGAAAAAAGCAGGAACCAGTTCTTTTTTTCTCCTTCAAAGTGCCGATTTCTCAACATTTCAAGAATAAAAGATTGTAGCCAATGGTTTCTGAAATGAAACACACCATTCCCAACTATGTAATCATGCAAGTTTGCCCCATTTTTATTCACTACTCTTCTTTTTCTATATGAGTAGATCAATCCAATTTTTATTTGAATGATAGTTGGTCTTTTTCATGAGATTCCAGTATTGCTGCCAATGAAAATGCGCAAGATTGCTATACTATAGTGTGAGAAAATAATAAATATCTTAAGGAATTTGTAAACAATAAAAAAATAAGTTGTCATGTGTTTTGATGAAGCTTTGAGCTGCATTTCACAAAAATGCCAAATGAATCTTGTGTAAAATATTGATGTGAATCAACTAATAGAGTCTCCAGGAAATATTGGAATTCAATATTTTTAAGGCATCTCTCTGCCCAAGAATTGTATGAGAATCTTAAAGAAGTTATTCCAAGAATTGGACATAAATTTACTTTTAGAAATTAGTATAGATAGATTAAATATAAATTTTAAATTTTAAAATATATCAAAGAACTTTTGTGTGAAAATGACTGTAAAATTTTTGATCTTGGTATTTATTGCATGACCATAATCCAATGAGCATTTCAGTATGGACATAAATCTACTGGATAGAAATTTTTCTGCATACTACCCCTTGCAACCATCAAATCTTATAATGATTGAGAATGACATTTTTTATTTGACTTAGATTGAAAAATGGAAAAACATACAGAATATTTTCATCATTCTTTACGTTTTTTTCTTTACACAATGGAATAATCGATGTGATAGCTTACAGAAAATAATGCATTCTGTGTAGAGCCGAAACTTTAAAATAAATAAATAAAAACTTTTTCATGTTGGATTTGCAAAGTTTTGTATTAGTGATTTTTCTCTATAATGCCTTTGTCATCCAGTTGAAATGGTGATGATCAAATTGAGTGCAACCTTAGAAATCTCATAGAGGCTTTATATCTGCCAACTGAGTATTGAAAAGTCTCTAAAGCATCTGAATTATTGAAAAAAAGAAATTAGAAGGGTAAAAGAAAGATGAAGAACATTTTTGATTTAAATTTTTTTCAGGAACTGCAATACATTAGCCAATAACATCAGTGTATGTATTTGCTCGTGAAACATAATAAAGACTATTAATTTTTAAATTCTATCTAACTGGTAGTGAAAAATGGGTTGTTTGAAATAATGTCAATTTAAAAAAGTCTGTTGCAAGAAATGTGAACAGTATTTAAACATTGAAATTATATTAGTCTATATATATTCATTCAACAACTAATAAAACTGAACAATGCAGTTTAAGAAAAATAAACATCATTGACAAAGCAAAGAGGCATTGTATGTCACTTTGACAATGTGATAGCCATGCATTTTTGTGACTGAGCTAAAATTATGGGAATTTAGCTGAGAAGTTTTATGATATTTCATTTTTTGGAAAAAATTTTAGATATTAAAATTTTCAGCGAAGGTATTGATGTCAAATTGCACCATCATTACATCTTTATTTCCAATTTCAGTAAACACTAGAAGTATTTTTAAACATAAAATTATGATGGGGAAAAAGTTTGCAAAATGCCTTTGACAAAATGGACAAATTGTATTTTTGAATAAATTTATTTGGACTCATGAAAAAAATGTCTTTTTTTCTTTGAAAATTCTGCAGTTACTTAATTATAAGGTATTAATTATTTAAATAAAAATCTTGAGTTAGAAGAAAGGGAATACCTTTGAATTTATAACATGTATGTGATTTTAATATCTATGCATGATTACTAAAAATAGTACTTCTCCCCTTCTTTTGCTACCTATCATTTTTGTGACTTTCTTACTTTTGTCTGTTATAGGTTTTTAATGCTATAAATCTTTATTTCAGCATCCTGATTGTAAATTGCTCTCTAGAAATGCACAAACTGCTATTGCAAGAGCAGAAGATTTAAAAGTAAGCCTTTTAAAAAGGTTAGTGCTTTTTGTGCCATTTTAAACCTGAGTGAATAGTGTTTTGTAATTTGCAGAATAAATTTTAAATCTCACTGGTATTCAAAAATTTAAACTTATTTAGGTATTCCATTCTTCAAGAAGCAAATTGTTTAGCTGAAAATGAAAAGAATGAAATGATTAATTCCCTTCAAAACAACAAACCTGATGTAGTTGTGTCATCTGACCAAGTTACTCCTGAAGTTGAGTTACCAAAAACTGAAGGTGAAAGAGAAATAATGTTACAGATTTATGTTATTAGTTTATTTAAATCTATGTAAAGTTGTCAATGCACATTTGAAAATGTAAAAAATCTACATCATCTGTGATTAAGGATGGGGCTTATAACTGAATCAATGAGCAAATTTTAATATGTAACTATTAAGTATGGAAAAAATCACTAAATTGGTGCAGCATTACAAGTTGTCAGTTCTCTTGAAAAAAAAAATTTTTTTTTCTGTGTATATGAAATTTTTATTATTTCTAAAAACATGGGATTATTTGTTACCATCAATTTTAAAGAAAGTACATGATCTTTTTTTAATGGCACCTAAATAGTTTCTAAGGTGAGAAGAAAATCTTATTTGGTTTGATAAATAAATAAACTGAATAAGACTGACATATATTTATTGGATTGACATTACAAATCATACTATGAAAAATAGTTTCTCCTGGAAACTAATTGAGTTTTCTGTGGCATGTTAAGAATAAATGACATTTAGAATATACTTTGATCTTATTGGACCATTATTGATTATCAATAATGATTGTATTAAAAAAAGTCATTTTAAATGTGTTTTATTAATTGCTTAGTTTTGTTAGTAGCTTAATTTAATAACAAATATTTAATAGGCGTATATGTGTATATATGGAATGAAAGAATATTCTGAGGCATTTGAAAACTAAATGAAATTACATGGAAAAGAAAGTTAATTTTCAAAAATAATTCGAAGAAAAATGTTAAAAATATTTAAAAATTAGATAGCAATAACTATTTTCTAAATAAGAAATTTTCTGAGGATTAAAATTTTCTTTACATTTTTTTTTCTTAGTTTAAAATGTCTTAGAGGGCGAAACAATTCTAAATTATATCAATTTCAGAATTGAAATGAAGCTAAAAATCTGTAATAAGAAACCATGCTTTGAAGCTAATGAAATATTAAATGAAATGAAATGAAAGCAAATAAAACATCAAACATATAAAATTTATCAAATGAAATAAAAATAGCTTCATTTATGAACTTGAATTGCAATACATATTTTAAAAAGAAACATGGTTCAAAAATGGAAGTAAAGGAATATCTACTTTGGAATTTATCAAAGGACACTAAATTAATCATTGCTTTAATAATAAAAGAATGTGATTAAACTATAAAATAAGTCTGACTTTTATTACAATAATAAGAAATATTTTTGAAATGTAATTATTTTGAATTTTAAAATGATCTAAAATTGCTATTTGTAGGATAATCTTTTCCAAAATTTTTACATTTTTAATTAACTGAAATAGACTTTAGACTTTAAAAAGTTGACATCATTTTTCTCGTGTTTTGATAAACTTGTGTACCGAATTTCATCAAGATCACTGAAAAACAGTAGATATGTATAAAAAACAAATAAATAAACATTGATTTTTATAATTTATAAGATTACTTTATAGATTCATATGATGAAGATCATTATTTCCTTTGTATTACAAATTAAAGATTTCTTTTATTTACTTTTTTTATTCTTTTGCAGAACATTTCTTTCCTTATTGTTTTAATAAGACACATTTAATTACTTTCCAGATGTCCCTGAGCTCTCAATTTCAAGCTCAAAACTTTTTTCGCTCTTAACAAACCGTCAGTTCAATATCATTCTTATGGATACAAGACCTCCAAAAGACTTTGAGGAATCTCATATTAAACACAGCCAGTGCATCAACATACCACAGCATTTACTTGAGCCTGGGTAAGGATTTGCCTTTAGGATATTAATATTTTATAATAGGCTGCTTCTATTAATTGGAGAATGAATTAATTATGATTTAATCTTTTGACAAATCTGTTAGATCAAATTGAGATGTGATTAATCATTAACAATTTTTTTCAACTAAAATGGTAAAAAAGAAATTGCTTTTTTTTTTTTAAATCATGAATGCCAATTAAATTAAATTTCAGTTATGTTATCTTTAACTTAAATATATGTAAATCTGAAATTTAAATATTTAGTGCAATTTTTCTAAAGTAATTTTTTAAAAAATCTACCAAGTTAAAGTTTATGAAAGTTAAGGATTTGGTGAACTTTATGGTAACAGACAAGGAATTAATTTTAGAAGAGTAAACATTTATTTAAAATTTATAGGTTTTACAATTTGGTTTTTAAAGGTACAAGTTTTGTGTTTTATTATTTTACCTTTTTATAATTTCATACTGTACTGATTTGAAAATTAGAACAAAATTCTAGATAATGCAATAAATAGATCCTGTGAGAAAGTGCTTATGATTTGTTCATGTAAATCAAAATTTGAAATCACGGTTGCCACGGTATCACAAAAAATTTAAGGAATTTAAAAATTATCTTAAAAAAAAAAACAGGAAAAGAGCAGGGAGTTGTGAGTTTCTTAACTTCTTTTTTTATGTCTAAGAAATGCTGATATCTAAATATGGGGGGGAAAAATGTTGCCAAAAGCATCAAAAATGAAACATTATCTGCAACTGTAAATGCAGAAATTCACCCCATTTTTTTTGTACATTACCCTGAAGACTCAACAAATCTAATTATCTATATATCTATTTAAAGATAGATTTTTATTGATATTAAAATTTATTGTTTCACGCTCATACTTTAATAGATTCAATAATGCATTGGAAATATTTTTTGCACATGTTCATCGATAGTTAAATAGTCAAAAGTGTACATTATGTTTAATAGATTTCAACTATCTCTTAAGAAATTTTAAACAATAAAACATTTTTAATATGCTTTGATGAAGTTTTGAATCACATTTCACAAAAATACCAAATGGATCTTATTGTAGGTTATTGATGTGAATCAGCCAGTAGAATCTCTTCAAGATATTGAAATTCGTATTTTTTAGGCTCAAGGATTGTTTGAGAATTTTAAGAAGTTGTATCAAGTTTGGACATACATTTACTATTATAAATTAGTATGGTTGGGCTAAATATAAATTTAAAAGATATCAAAGAAGAACTTTTGTGTAAAAATGACAGACATTTTAGATCTAGGTAATTATTGTCTACGCAAAATCCACGGAACATTTCAGTATGGACATAAATATCCTAAACAGAAATTGGATGTTACTCTTAGAGAAACTTATAGAATATTTAAAGATAGCCCAGCTGGATTGCAAATTTCGTGAAATTACAGGTTTATCTGAATTGCCATTACAGTTCTGTTTTATCCACTGGGTAGGAAGCATCAGTATTTGTGAATATGCTCTAAAAGTTTAAGACAATATAAAGAAATACATAGATTTCAATTAAAAGCTTTGCCTGTATCTGTCATGAATGATAATATTATAAATGCTTGTCTGGATAAATTGATTCTAGCTAAAATTGGCTTCTTCGCTTATATTCTAATATTCTTCAGCCATTTCTTGAAAAAAATTCAGATGTCTGAATCAATTGTGCCTTTCTTACATGAAAATATTTTCATTCTTACTAAACAATTAATAAAAGACTTTGTCAGAAAAAGAACATAAACAAAGAATCAAAAACATTAAACAGCTTATTTTTAATTAAGGTGGCTTGATGAGACTCAAGAGAGGGGACTCAAAGAGACAGGAAAAAATCCATTATTAGAATAATGATTACAAGCTGCTTGAATATTAGTGTAATTATTGAAGCTGAAAAAGAGGTTTTTAACAGTGTCTTATATTTGTAAAGAATGTTATTAAAAAATATTTGAATGCATGCCCAAAAAGTTTAATGGTTGCATCTTATTTAAATCCATATTTATTGATGAATGATGGATTATTATGTGAAAAATGAATAATCGATTTGCTTTAAATTCTTTTTTGCAATATGTAAATTTCCCCTGCTTGTTCAGAAGATGCAAAGATTGAATTTGAAAATTTTCTGGGAAAACTAAAAAGTGAATACAAAGAACTGCTTGATTCATTTAATGACCAAAATTTGTTGAGATAATTTCTGTTCTAATGTTTTGAAGTCAGGAATTTTCCGATATTTGGTAAGTTGTAGAAATAATTCTGGTGTTGTCACATGGCAATCAGCCATGGAAAGTGGATTTAATTTAAAATCCGAAACATTATTTAATTGGTCTAAGAACTATGTAGGATGACATGGACTTTTATGGAGGTGTTTTAAATATTCTAATTTCAAAAGATTTGCATTAGTCTGCTAAATTAAACTGTGTAAGTTATTATACAGCTTTAGCAAGCAAAAAGCATAAAAATATTTAAGAAAAAGATGGGAGAAAAAAAGATGTCCAACAAATTACACATAAAATTGTTACATAAAGGGAAAAAAAATCTGCAAAAGTTGCAGAAATTGATGTCCAAATATACAAATTGGTATAAATAAATAAAAACATGAATTCTTCTTTGTTCCTAGGAACCTCTCTTTTTTGTTTTATTTTACCCAAGTCCGTAATTTTGTGTGACTTATAATTAAAGAGCATAAGGAGTAGTTAATATATGCCCTCCTTTAATATATACATATATGTCTTGCTAAATTCTAGGCAATAAATATTTTTTTTTTGTATTTAAATATGAACATTTTTTAATTATACTATTATTCTGAGTAATGATAAATTGTTACTTCCTTGCATTTTTCACTAACTAAACAGACTGTTCATTCATTTCCTCTTATATTGCGTATATATACTGGGAAAACATAGGGAATGTTTTTTTCAGATTTGAGGGGCAAACCTCTTATATGGAAAGAGACGGTTTTGCATATAAATGCATAAAAATTTTAAGGCAGAGATAAGAAAAAGGTAATATTGCAAGTGTAAATGCTTTAGATAGTTTCCAATGTTTTTATCATGTAATTAATTGCATGATTTTCTTCCATTGTTGAAAGTTAAGGGTGAAAGATTTTATCTATATATATATATATATATATATATATATATATATATATATATATATATATAGGGTAAGAAAATAAGAAGATGAAGATGAAGTTACCATGTGATATTTGATGATAAATTATGCTGACATTTACATTTGTAATGATGCAATGATGTCTTGCAAATTGACTCCACTTACATAATAAACAGAACAGGAGAAATGTATTGAAATCAATTGACTCTAATGTCTAGCATAATTCGATGCTTAAAAATACTTTGTTGAGGTAATCATGAGTATCATATTAAGGACAAGAGATTTAGCTAAAATGAAACATAACTAGAATTCTTATCAAATGAGCTGATTGATAAAGGCAGCTTGTATTAAATAATTACAATTTTTATATTCAGTATTGAAATGCCTTATATGTTACAGATTTATTTACATTCATTTGGGCAGCATTTTAGATCAGGCATATAAATAATGTTTCTTGAACCCTTAAATTGTTTGATACATTAAAAAAGTCTGTTTTTGTATTGATATGCTACATTACATATCTGTACATGCATGCTGGACATCTCCACAATTTAAATGCAGTTTCTGACATGCAATCAACAGTTCATTTAGTCTTTTGTGACTAAAGATGACAAGGTAGATGAAATTTAGTATATGATTTTATCACTAATGTAAGACTAAATCTGTGAAAGAATTGATTATTTTATATGTTTGGTAGTATGTGAATTCCAAATTTTAAGATTGCAACAACATAAATAAATAAAATTTGGTATACAATCTTGACATCAAATCTTGATATAAATCAATCTCAAATTAAGTTCTATTTGGGTAAGGAGTTTAAATATGTACTCGATTCTCTTTATTGAAATATGAAGCATTTTTAAAAATGTTCCATGTTGTGTGAAATTGAGATATATATGAGAAAATTGAGAATAGAACATTTCCCTCATCTTGTAATATTTTTTGGAATTTTTGTTATGATAATCGAACAGTACTTAGCAATTTCATCCTTTTGTACTTGTTTCCTTTTTCTTTTAAATGTATAGATTTAAGTCTTTTTTTTTTCACAATAGTGATCCAATTTTTAACTCAAACACTGATCATTTCTTAAATTTATTTCACAATTCATTTATTATTTATTTTGCAAACATTTTATTATGATGCAAGAATTGGGAAAGAACATTTAAAAAATGATTCCTTTGCTTAAAACTGATTTTTTTTTTAAGAACCTAAAAGAAGGATTTACTTAGAAAGTTTTCATTACCTTGAAATTGTTTCATATGACCTTGCTTGGGGTCATGTTGAAGAGCTCTAATATAACTCAACATTTTCTAAAAATTTATTACTTTTTAAATAAGCACAGTTTTCTCTGTTTTTAATTTGTTAAAAAGTTTACAACTGCTTTTATTTAATGTTTCAAGATTGAAGTTCTGGATTGAGATTGATTGTAAAAATACCATTTTAATTGTTTTAGTTGTGATTCTCACGTGGAGTTGTGATTTGTGAATTATTTTTTGAATATTTGATTAAAATATCAATTTTGTTAATATTGATAAATGATCTATTCAAAAGCACTACAGCAATGAAACTTGAAGGCGTTCTTCCACCATCATCACTTGGAAAATGGTATATGCGAAGTGAAGCTGATTATATCATTTTAATTGATTGGGACTCCAAAGATGAATCTTTACATCTAGAAGTATTAAAACAAGCAATGTCTAAGGTAAGTTGATTAAAATGTATGATCTCATGTAGATATGATATGATGTGATTTGAAAGTCTTATGTGAAATTTATAGTTAAACAAGGCATACAAAAGCAAGTCAATTTTGCGTTAAATCGCTGAGTATCAAACGTAATAAACAGTCTCTACAGGATTTTGTCAGTCAGTGATTATAATAAAAATAATTGTACTAGATAAAATATGCATCACAGGTTTAATGAAATACAAGTTCACTATAGCACAATAAAACAATTGCATAAAAAGCACATTATAAAGTACACAGTCACAGATACAATATCAAATAAACACAGTATAATTAAATAACACATTAAGCTCAGTGCAATATTACACATATAATACTAATTTCTCATCCACTGATATACCTTAAACCAGTGAAATGTCAGTACTGCATCATACTGCCTTTCTTAAGTAATCTAACCATTGTATAAGTAGTCTTATAACAAGGTAAACGTACAGGGTAAAAATGCAGGTAAATAGAAAAACTGTAATGCATAATTATATGGTAAGTAATGCCAAATATGGTAAACCTTATATTCATGTTACTCATTCTGTGTTAATATTATATATAACTTAAAGCCTGATGAAATCAAGGTGCACTTTTTTATAAACTTATGCATCTCCTTCTTGTGCATATGTGTTTTATTAAAACTTCTAAAATTCTATTTACTTTGAATTATTATTTCAAAAATTAATTTACTGTGGGAAATATAATAATTGAATGACATCAAAGGACATGGCGACAATGCTGTATCTGTTGGGAGCACACCTGAGATAAAATATGTTTTTTCACTCTTGATTGTCATAATTATATACCATTAGTGCCCTCAGGGGTATACCTTCTTCAGGTGTGATGGACTTCATGACCCCAAGGTTCTCTAGTGATTTACTGCATCCATCGGAAGATGAGGATTAATTTGAAATGAGTTTCAATGTTTCTGCAACTCCTATTGTTGTTCTGTGACACATCTCTCTTAATGGGTGTCTTCCTTTCACAGAATTGTCTTGGCATGCGGTTCAAACTT
>JAPMOR010040746.1:130354-208624 GCA_026543865.1 Argiope aurantia | reverse complement strand
TTTCTGCTCAATAAGGATGATAAAAGGTACTTCCATGAGCCCACAGGTACCTTCCATAATCTCGATTTGACCATATGTTCTCCTGAATTATTATCATTTTTTAATTTGAAAGTTGAAAATGATATTTTCTTTTAATTGTCTCTCATACTGATAGAAGCTGTGGAACCCATCTACCACAGCATTATCTATTCCAGCTTTCAAATAACTAGCAAAAATTACCAAGTTTATGGTCAATACTACACACATCATGGAAGTAGTACAAAAAGTTATTGAATGTTTAATAAGTGCCACTGACAAAACAGTTCCTAAAAGTTCACCACATTTACGAAAATTTCGAAAACTCTGGTGGAATGAAGCCTATTGAGATAGCCACAAACAATAGAAAACATTATGGAACATCTTCCAAAGGGACCCACTACAGAAAATCTTATCACATTCAAATGAGCCAAAGCTATTGCTCTTCATAATTGTCATTGTAGTCAGAGGGATTCTTTTATAAAATATCACCTTGTGCTGCAAGTAAACAGTTGTGAAGGTAAAGATAGCAAATGGAAAGTATCAGGAATTTTGTGAATTCTCCCTGTTCTTAAAACTGGAAGTAAGACTTACTCTGCTCCATTGGATGTTGTTAATATTCTTTAACAACATCCAATTCTTTTATCATTTGCACAACATTCCGCTGTTGATTCCTACAGTTATTCATTTATAGCAAATATGAATCGCATGGAAAAACATTCTTTGAACTTTCATGCTCAAACACTTCTTCCATATAACTAAGAGTTCAAGGCAGTTGAATTAATTTCAGCATTATCTCAAGTTCATGATACCAGACCTGGTCCAGATGGAATCACATATATGCTTTGCCATTTGGATGAGGTATCACTCTCCAATCTCCTATATCTGTTTAACAGAGTCTGGTGGGAGAAAAATTTTCTATTACAGTGGCAAGAAACTTTTGTGATTCCCATTCTGAAACCGGCCAAAAATCCTGCTAACCCTTCACACTACAAACCTATTGCTATAACTAGTGTCCTTTGCAAGATGCTTGAGCAAACGGTCAATGCCTAACTTGTCCTTGAATTGGGAAAAAAAAAAGCTTGCATTCCACCCCTACTAAGTGGTTTTCCTAAAGGATGTTCAATTATTTATAATATTGTCTACTTGGAAAACAAAATATGTAATGCCTTTGTTCATAGAACTCATCTTGTCATCATTTTCTTTGACATAGAAAAGGCATATGAGCATACATAGCGTTTTGGGATTTTAAAAAAATTTTTGACTCGGGTTTCAAAGGAAACTTTCCAAATTTTATTGAATGTTAATTGTTGGCTTGTACGTTTTGAGTATGTCTGGGAAATTTTTATTTTGATACTTTTATTCAGACTGAGGTTGTTCTGCAAGGGTGTGTCCTCAACATTACACTTTTTATCCTTCATTTTAGTGAAATTTTGAATACTTTGCCACTGTCTGTAACTGGAATATTATATGTTGGTGACTTGCTGATCTTTTGTCAAGGGTATAACATGCATTTAATTGAGCAGCAATTACAAAATGCTATCAACAAATTAGTTGGTATGATGAGAATGGACATAAACTTTCTGCTGAAAACAGTAAGCGTTCACTTCTGTAGAAACAGGGGCATTCATCTTGAACCTGTCCTGTGCATACAAAATATTACTATTCCTGTTATTGAGGAAATACAGTTTTTCATGTGTGGTTTTCGACAGAAAGTGATTTTCTCCTCCCTTTTATCTTGCAACAGCAGGAGTGTGAAAAGTTCTTAAATATCCTCAAGGTGCTTTCTTGTACATCTTGAGGTGCTGATCATACATCCGTTCTTCATATCTAAATGCTGTTATTTTATCTCGCATTGATTATGGATCTATATGGATCTCTGACCTTCTGTTTTACACAGATTGGTTACCATACATCATACAGCTTTAAGAATTGCTCTGAAGCTTTCCACACTTCATCTGTGGAGAGTCTTTATGTTTTATGCTATCAGTTATCACTTGATTTAGACAGAAACAAAATTTCCACTCAATACCATTTTTGAACACTTTGTGTCCCACAGCATCCAATTTCTTATATTCAGTTTCCTGCTTCTCTCCACAGACTTTATGATGCTCACTTTTCTCGCATACTGCTTTTCAGTGAGAGAATCAGAAACATTGTACATGATTTCAACCTGAGCAACGTTATTATATCAACTACTGATCCTTTGACTTTTCCATCTTTTGATGTACCAGATTTTTCCTTCTTCAATCCTTTTTCTGGCTTTGATAAATATTCAACAGCTCCAGTTGTTTTCCAGCAAATTTTTAATTTTCATCACAATCATTGTCATTCTTATACACCAATTTATACCAACAGTTCTTGTTCAGTCTTTACTGCAGAACTTTCAATCATTTTTTGTGCACTTCAGCAGAATGCATTTTCTGCCCAATGTAGATTTTGTATATATTCTGATAGCATGAGGGCTGTGAAAACCCTTTCTAAAACAATTGGATTCACCCAGTTACTGTTGATATCCTCTTTATGTACCCTTCATAATAAGGTTTTAATATTTTCTGTTGGGTTCCGAGCCATGTCAGTGTTTTTGGGAATAAGTTGGCGTATAAAGCTGCAAAAGAAACTTCTTCATTTCTGCTGCTACCTTTTGTATATACTGAATTTTATTAATCAGTTATGGCAGAAAGACTGGGATACACAGGTCCATATTAAGCTTTATTGAATTAAAACTTCTGTCAATTTGTGGCCTGCCTTACTTATGCAAGAGATTGATGTAAAACTGACTCATCTTTGCATAGGACATGTGTGTTTTGCTTGCAAACATTTGGTGACTGACGATGAAGCACCAATATGTTTGACATACCATGTAGATGTTACCATTTTACACATTTTAATGCAATGTTTTCTTCGTCATCATCATTAACGCATTTCGGCTTAATGGGTGAATGTTCCTATCAAAATATATTTTGTTTCTTGAAAATTCTATTTATATTTTCTTAAATCGCCTCTGATCCAGTTTCTTGTTTTATTTATCAATTTTATATATTAAATTTTAAAATATTGGAAAAATCGGTCTGTTTTTTATTTGGCTTTTAAACTGCTACTGAATTGATTTTAACCATTTGTCTGGTGCAGTTTAGCCAAAACTTGGCTAAGCTGTGGATTAGTTTGTTGATCTTATTAGTGACACACCAATAAAATCCAACAAACTAACCAACCTGGCTACCTATCATTTGTTAATTGTACATGGGATATTGTATTATTTTTATACCTCTTTATATTTGATTTTATATAGTGATGCAAGCACATTAATGTTTTGTCTCCGTTACGCCGTAGGCATCTGTATTCTCCTTTGCCTACTTGTGCTGAATATTTTCTCACTTCTTAATATTTTGTCAAAATCATGATGATGGAGGATTTTCCCAAATTCAGGCCAACATTATTTGGACAAGAAAAACATTATTGTAAAACACGAAATTGTTGCTTGAAATCACCAGTTTTCCTGTTTTTGAAGAATTTACTACCTCCTTTGAAATGTTTTTTTTTTTTTCAATTCAAAAAGAGCTGTTTGTTTTTGTACATTAACTTCTTAAAGAATGGTTAACATTTCCGTAATTGCCTTAGAGTTTCTCAACAAAAAATTCTTATTAATCTCTGTTCCACCTATTTTACAAAAAGAGCAAAACCAAAGCATTAAAAAAATTCCCATCATAAGATCTCCAATTATTGACTTTGTAGTAAGTTAATTATCAGTAGAACTTATCGATAAACATAATTTCAAGATCTGTTAATTTTAATTTACTTTATTAACTTATAGATATAATTTACATATTTGTAACCTTATTAATTTATATAGTTTTTAGATAGCCAATATAATATAGACCAGTGAATAATTCTTAAAATTTTTGTAATTCATTATAAATTTACATGTTAATTAAAAAAATGTATATATATATATATATATATATATATAATATGAAAATTTTTTATGAGTACTGTGAGTAGAGTAAAAGCTAAATTCAATTGCTTTTTTTAAAGCAATTTTTTGAATTATAGATTTTTCTTATTGTTGACACATGCTCATTACAAACTATAGTATTAATGCATATAGAAAATGTTATCATTGATTAAGTGCAAAATTATTGCAAAGTTTTTGTACAAGTGGAACTTGTGCTAATATTCAGTTTGTTTTCTTTTTAAACATTTTATTTTAATAATCTGAAAATACAATCTTTTATAATAATTTTTAAAACTCTGTGCATGTTTTAGCTCTGATTTACTATTGGTGGTTAGCTTATTGAAATTTGACAAAAATTTATCTTAACAGTTGTGAATTAATGCCTTAAAAGGTTCTCTAAAAATTTTAGTTAAGAATTTATTGAAATTTTAGCATTATTCCTTGATAACTTGGAAAATATTACAGTAAGTATACCATATTATATATATATGTGTGTGTGTATGCATGTATGATACTAATTATTTGTTTTTTGGTTTTTTTTCCTGCAATTTTAATACATTAAAAAATTTATTTTGGTATCTATATACATAAAATTATGTCTGTTTATTTGAATGCTATACAATTTTAATTCCTTAATTCAAACAAAATATGATGCACATATTTTACATTTTTAAAAAGTGGCTATACCTGTGCTGAAGACAGCTTCATGAGATTGTCTTTAAATATTAATTGTTATAAATGAAAGCTACTTGATCTGGAAATTAAAAGCAGTGAAAGAACTGTTATCTTTATCTATAGGAATAAGAGGAATGCAGGAAATGAAAATACTTATTTATTGTTACCTGTAAGGATAATTATTGTTTGCCAATGGATTCTAAAACCCTAAGCGCCTTTACACATATGTTAGGATGGGTTTAATTCTACAAAATAGGAGTGAGAGGAAAGATGAAAGGGGAGATGTTTAGATTTAGAAATAAAGTTAATTCCAGAAATACGCATATCCTTTCGTGTCTTACCTCTTAGTGAGAAAAAATCATCAAAAAGTGGTCGTCTCAGGATACTGAAACGAACAGTACATAAATTATATTGAGCATAGTTTTGTTTCATTACATAGTTTGGTTAGATCTAAATTTTTGTGCACTATAATGGAGGAGTTAACTTTTAGATTCATTTAATATGGTGGTATTGCCTGTATATTAAAAGTTTTTGTGGCTCAGTAAGTATCTTGCTCTTCATTCATCATAGTGTTAACAGATCTTTATTGAGTAGAATCTTCTGTTAACTCTTTAAACATAACTTCATTTATTGTAGTACATTTTCATTCTTGAGACTAAAAATCATGTATTCAACACACACAATGGTCTTTATATATTTTTATATTTCTGGGAGAGCATTTCAAAGAAGGTATTGGCATACAAAAATTAACCTTGGCAAGGTTTTTTTTTTGTTATTGTTTTTTAGAGAGAATTGCTTATATTACCCATGATAAGCAACTGCTTTGCAAACTTTTTAAAAGGAATGTCTTTGAGTTCATGCATTCTTATGTTGTGCATTAAAATTTTTTCTTTGGATTTATTGAAAAAGTTCTAAGACTAATCTGAAGCAAAATGTTTGAAAATATATATGGCAGTTGCCTTACCAGACTATCTGCTATATTTATATTGCATGCTGAGGGCTTAACTTGTGGTAAGTTCTTAGGTATTTGTAATACTAAATACCCTGTTCAAATTTCAGGTAATACAAATGTAAATAATATAATTTCATAAATCAAGCTGTAATCTTCATTTGTTAAAATGTGAATGCTTATTAAATAAACATTTTTTTATTGCTTTTGTATTTTTTTGAAAGTATTTCTGGTTAGCCCCAGGTTATGTGTTCAGCATTCATATACTTAAGCTATTTTAAAAGCTTTACTATCAAAGTTTATTAAATGTTTATTTAAATATTCAAAATCTTATTAAATATTCAATCCAGAATAATGAAAAGAAGCAAAACCACAGGCTAATTCTTTACAATAATAGTGTTTATCATTATAATGAAATTCAAATTAATGTTAAAAGCATTTTAAGTTGAGAAAAAGGGAGAGAGAATTAGCTCATAAATAATTTCTCAGAGCAATGTTTTCTATATACCCCCAGTGTAATGCAAGGAATTCTTATTAGATGTTGATAGAAGAAATTATTCCAAAGTAATTAAGCCAATCTGTATGTATAGTTAAATATATTCAAAATTTAATGATGCTGTTTCAGAAATTCTTTAATTAATATGAATTTTAAACTTCTGTTTCTTTTAGTGGGACCAGAGATGCTCATTAAAAAAACCACCAGTAATTTTACAAGGTGGATACAAAGACTGGATGTTAAAATATCCAATGTATACAACACAAGCTTTAAGTTTTAGTTCAGTGAATGATTTCAAAACTTCTGCTGTAATTGCTGATGTTTCTGGTAAAGTATAAATTCATTTGTGCTATTCAAATTTACAAAAAATAAATAAATAAATAATAAAAAAATATATGTAACAATTTTTTTTTCATATTTTTTTTCCTTTCACTTATATATTATGATTAATGTGATTAATTTGTTACATTAATATATAACTTGTAAAGTTATTAATGGATTTATCACCTTTACTAGTTATTTATAATAATAACTGATTAATCACATTGACTAACATATTTATTTATTTATATATATGTTACGGTCTAAGCGCGAAGTTCGGCTAGTTCGCGAAGTACTTGCAATTAATATTGTATATTCTACTTTGACTGGCCATTTCGCAAAGTGGCTGGGGATCCTTGGCCAAAGTCCGATGTGATAATGGTAAATGTAATTCCAATACCAAAAGTGGATCAAATATCTGTAAATATAGGAAGAATCAACGCTTATGCAATTCAAAATTCCATGGAAGTTCAACTTGTTGTAATAAATTATACTTAACACTATCGTAATTGTTTTCATCATTTGAAATTAGTAAAATTCACTATTAAAACAGAATACTTAAAAATAAGTAAAATGTACTCATTCTTGAATACTTCATGTTGTTATAATAGCTCCGAGTAAAATAGACTTAAATTTGAGAAATGCATGTACTCACTCTTTTAATATGTGCAGGGATTTGAGTATGAGTATGTATTTCTTCAAATCTTCTGAAATTATGCAACCTAAATTTGCAAAAAAAAAAATCTCGACTGACATGGTTGGACCCAGATATATTCGAACACTAACCGTTCGACCTGCAGCCCATTGCTCTGTCAACTAGGCTAACTCGCACAAGAACGGTGTATTCCAAGAAATGTTTTAAGGGTGATTGTAAATCTTTTACTGTCCCATACACCAAATGCTAAATTTTCCAGATTGCATTCTCTTCCGAAATATTGATTCATAAAATACGAACTTTTTACAAGGGGGAAAAAAAAAAAAAACAATATTAAGAGTAAATTAAAATGAATATAATGGCATTTTGTAGGTGAAATTCGACAGATGGCACTAACAAAGAAATGTCTTTAAATACTATTAACAACAAAACTATTTTTTCTTTCATATTTCTTTTAATCAGCCCTTATATTTGCTATTAGCCTTTGCAAAAAAATTCATATTTTTTGAAGAAATATATTGGCAGACAATGTGATCTAGGATCTTTAGCATTTTGTCTATGGAACAAAAAAAGACTAAGGATCATCCTTAAAGGTAATTGATAAATTGAGAACTCAATTTGCCTTTGTATTCATATTCATACATGATACGCAGCACATTTGTTCAAGATATAATTCGTCATTTTGAAGGGCAGGTTGTTACAGCATATACGTTCACCAAATAATTTCTATTATGGCTTTAATATGAGAACAGAATAACACAAGATTATATTTTTATATATTACAAGCTTATTTTTAACTGAGAAGTGTCACTTGTATTTGAACTCGTTTCTGAAACAATTGTACTTAAAAAAAAAAAAACAGTACACAGAAGTACTCATTTTTAAATACTTCATTTTTAACAGTGTGTAAAACAATCTGCTCTAGATTTCTTTCTTCCTACTTTGACAGATCATTCCAAGTCAGCTCGTGAATTGACCGGTCAAAACCCGAAATCAAGAAAAGATTGGACATTGGCCGGTAAGATTATAGCAACGTTGGCCAAAACGCGAATTGGGTGGCCTATTCGTGAACTGGCCAATTTCGGGCTTTGGCCGTAACATATATATAAAAACTAATACTTTCATAAAGGACTATTACTTCATTTTAAAATGATTTTAAGAAACATAACATTAAATATTATATCAAATCATGTTAAATTTTACTATAGCTGTTATCTTTTATATTTATGATTTAAGAAAAAGAATTAAAGTGTTAAATTATGTGATCACTTTTATGCAATTAAAAATAATGAATCGAATTTAATTTAACATTAAAAAAAAATTCTCCATTTTTGTAGATTTTTCTGATTTCAATTTAATTTCATCTTTAAAGAAGGAAACATAGAAGCTTTTTCTGATAGAATTGATTTAACTTCTTTTTATACATTTGTATCATTTTTTTAATGTCATCTTCGTGGCTTCTCAGCATTCAACATCTGTTGCATTAGTAATTGTAGCATTTGTTATATGTACTTTTGAACTTGCTCACAGGCACTAAAACACTTGAAAGATTTCGTGAGATGTATAAATAAAAGACATGAAAATATTTTCAACCTGAATAAATTTATCTGAATCAAACATTGATTAAAATATTTTAATCCATCAGCCAATATCAGATATTTCATGAGCTTGATATGAATTCACTTTCTTTTATTTTGTCCATTAACATAAGATATATTGAGTGATGATAATCAAGTAATTAATATGTATGGATGAAAGCTAGTAATATTGAACAAAAATGAACTTACAAGGTTTATTATCATTGAATATGAAGATTTATCTTTTAATTATGGAAATTTTCATATTATAATGATTTTATAATTCTTATTTCTTTTGTGATTATTAAAAAAAGAATACTTTTCAATGAATTTTCAATTTCCATGCAAGGGTACTTAAAAATGCCTTTAGTTTTAAATGGAAATGCATGCCTCTTATTATGAAACAATTCTTTAAATATTTCTGGAATTGTTCAATGGATATTCATTTTTGTCTCCAAATTGTAAAAGGGGGATCTCAAGGATTCAATAATAATATTAATATTTTTAAACATACTTCAGGTGTGGAATATCCAAATCTTGATGAACCTGATAAAACTTCTGCAAATAAAGAAAACCTGAATGGTCCAGGTATGCTCTTCAGAAAATCAAATGTTCCACCTCCTGTGCCTAGTTCCGTTTCTCCAGTCCCTTCAAATGTTAGAAACAGCAAATCTGCTCCTGTAATTGACAGAAAATCTAAACCCACAATTGATAGAAGTGCTAAAACTTCTGCTGGTGAAAGAAAAAATATGCAAACCTCTACTTCAAATCAAAGCCTGAAAGATGAGAGAACCACATCTATCATTCCTGTTTTGTCTAGAAATAATTCAGAAAAAGCAGACTCCAGCAACAAAGATAAGAAAGAGTTGATAAGTTCTTTGAATTTAGAATCATCATTAGCTAAAGAAAATCTGGAATTTGCTAAACAGCAACTTGCTAAAGAACAAGAACTTGAAAACTTGCGATTGCAGAAAGAGTTAGCAGCAGAAGAAAATATTCGACAAGAGATACAAAAACGAGAAGAGCAGTTAATCGACACTCTAAAGAAATTAGAAATTGAAAGTCGAAATAGAGATCAGGATTATTTGAAAATGAAAGAAGAAAATATTACATTAAAAAAGGTAAACATTCTTATTGAATACAATTTTCAATTAATGTAATGCAGTTGTATTTACTTATGATAGAATATAAAATACACCTAATCAGTTTATATTAATTTTTGTATTTACTGTATGTGATTTCTTTTTGTTATTTGAAACAATTATTTGTATTTCTCTTTGTAATATAATTGGAATTTTCATACACTAAATCTTAAATAAAATTCTTTATTTTTCATTATCTTCAAACATTTATTTAATTTATATAATATCATTTTCTTTTTCTAATTGTTTTACCTTCATTAGTAATACTTTATTATATATGATGAAATTACTATTTATTGTTCTACTATATAAATTGAATTTATAATATTAAATATTCTTAGTGAAATTATTTAACTACTTTTTTTATAATTTAATTGATATATATATATGTAGACCAAAAAAAATCTGTAAGGGTTAGTGAACACAGTATACTATATTATTTGAATTTAAAAAGAGACCCTATACTTTCAGTTTATACACTCCATGGTTGTAATGAATAAGTAAAAGTTTTTGAGTATAACACATGGAAGCTTATTTTTATATATATTAATTCATCTTCTTCTTTTGAATTTTAAAAACCAAAATATTAAATTATTAGAACACATGTAGTTTGCTGTTTTAAGACTATATATATTAGATTTTTTTTTTTAACAAGCAGCTCTACTTATCTCAATTTTCCATGTTTTACTAAGTCTAGAAAAAAAAATTTGAATTTTTCACAATTAGTGCTAATATTTAATCCCCCCTCACCTCTCATAAGAAAATGTTTATTTTTATACTAAATAAACATAAGTATTATAATAATATAATGTTTGTACTAATTGTTAAAAAAAATCTGATATTTGTTATTAGTTATAAAAAAAAGTTAGCATTTTCTTGTTTGTATAAAACTTAAACAATTAGGATAAGGTGTTGTTGATTAAATGGCAAAATGTTTTAATAGCATGCAGTTATATTTGCCATGTGACTGTGATGTAATGATTTGATCGTATTGCAAATAATTTTAATTAAAATAGTTTTTAAAAGTACTCTTTATTATTATAAAGTTTTTTTTTTTTTTCTTTTAATGGGTTCCAACTTTTTAGGGTTTCAACTAAATTCTTTAGTATTAATGTTAATCTTTTAATTAAATTTTTTTAGTTTCTTAAAATTATCTTTTTTCTCTTTCAAATTAATAACCTGGTTGTACTATTCATATGAGATCAAAATTTAATTAAGATAATATGTTGAAAATTAAGTAAAATAAAATATAAATGTAATATTATTAAGAATCCAAAACTTATGGAAATTGGAAGATTCTATCTTTCTAAACGTGTATACTACTAATAATAATAATAAAACTTGCCCATAAAATTAAACTTTAAAAAAAGGAAGTTTTGAATAACTGAAAAAATTAAATGAATGTAAATGAAAATGGTAATTGTTTTTTCATAAATCTCCTGCTTATTTCAGTTGTTAGGTGAAAAGAGTATCAAAAAGGAAGAAGATAAAGAAGTTCAGAAGCAAAAAGAGGAGATACTTGAGGCAGAAAAGCAAAAGAAAGCCATGCAGGAATATGTGGAGAAGTATGAAAGTATTACTTTTTAATTTCATTTTTGCAGTTTAACTACATTCTTTCAATTTCTCTGATTATTCCCACCCCCCTTGAATTTCCTATTAACTTGTTTGTTGATAATCCACTATGAAAAACACCTAACAAATCATTTTTATTCTACAGTGTTTTTGTTATCTGTATGCATCTATGCTTTGTATCTTCAGGGATAAATATAAGTCTTGAGAACTCTATTACTGTATAATATAATCAGTCAAGAAAACAGTTCTTGCTTTGAAAAGCAAACAGACATTTTAGATATGAATTATTTTGTTCATTTTACTGTTTTATTTCTTTATTATTATTATAAGCTTTTTTATTAACAATATTATTTTTATTGTTAGTTGTACCAAACAATATTATTTTTATTGTTAGTTGTACCAGTATTCAAAGTGCTGTATACTGTTTATTTATTGTAGTTATTAATCTAAATATGAATCTTTCTAAACAGTTTTATTTATTAAAATTTCGTATTGATTATATGATATTTATTAAAATTTGTTAATATTGAAAATAAATCTTACTCAAATTTTAATTTTAAAATTTAATTTTCCTTTTTATATTAATTTTTAATTTCAGTTTTCCTTAATTCGAAATTTTATGTGGGGCTACCAGCTTCTAAGTAACTGAGATGAACTGAATTTAAATTTTCAGATGAAAATTCTTTGGAAAACATGCATGCTAATGCATGCATGTTTTCTGTTTTAATCATGATATAATTTTGTGATTCATTAAAGCATTATGATTTATTTGCATTATCCTTTTAGATCCTCTATTTATTTCTGCATTTAATTTTTTTTTCTTATCCCCTTTTCCCTAGACTTTAATTTGTTTCTGCTATGGACTTCAACATTTGTCTATTATCCAGTAATCATAAATATACTGCTTGTTCTCAAAAATAAATCTTCAAGTCCAGTCATTATAACATGTACTGTTCTTTCAATATATATATATATACAGGGTGTTTCAGTGAACCGTTTCAGAACTTCTAAGAGGGGTAGGGTACATCCTGACAACTCGAAATCATAGAGCAATGTGGGGTCGGATATGCTTTCCTGAAGCGGTGTTGTACACAGAAGCACCATAAAGAAAAGTGACCGTAAATGAGAAATCGTTTTAATAATACATGAAAAGAAGCAAAAGGTACATGGATTAAAGTAAGTGTTCGAAGTTTCTTCTTCGGGCTACAATGCACGCCTCGCATCTCCGACGCATGGACATCCAAACATTCTGGAATACTCCAGGCATATCTCGAATCTCTCCGGAAGCTACTGCGATTCTTGCAACCAGCTCCTCAGCAGTGTCAACAAGGGTGTCATAAACTAGCGATTTCATATGACCCCAGAAATAAAAAGCAAGCCATGATAAGTCGGGTGACCGAGCAGGCCAACGCACGGGACCCCCACGTCCGATCCACCTTTGACCAAATGTGGCATCCAGGTAGTTACGAACATCTCCGCTTTAATGGGCAGGGGCTCCATCGTGTTGGAACCACATTGTTTGTTGCGTCGATGCAGAAATCTGTTCATCTCTCAAAAGTTGTGGCAATACTTGCGGCAGAAAGAGCAAGTACATAGGTCCTGTTAGACGACCCGGTAACAGGTAAGGTCCGAAGATGATATCCCACAAAACCGGCCCATACATTGACCGAAAATCGATTCTGTGCTGCACGACGTCGTATTGCATGCGGCTTCTCGACCGCCCAGATATGGTCGTTATGTGTGTTGAAAATTCATTCCCTTGTGAAGGATACCTCATCGGAAAAAAACACTTCAGCAGGAAAAAGGGGATTTGTAGCACATTTTCCCAGGTACCACTGTGCGAAAGCAATACGAGGTACATAATCCTCTGGTGTTTGTGCCTGGACACGCTGCACGTGAAACGGATGCATGTCTTCTGCCCGGAGAATCCTCCAGACGCTGCAATGGGAAACTCCGACTGCGTTTGCTACACTTCGTGCATTCGTTCTTAGATTCCCTTGAACATGCTGCAGCACATTCTGTTCGGCGCCTGCAGTCCGTGTTGTTCTTACCCTGTCCCTGTCTAATGAACCTGTCTCAGCTAACCTCGGGTGCAGTCTTGCAAAGAAATTATGACTGGGAATACGCCTCGTCGGATATCGTTCCGCGTACAAATGCTGTGCGGCTGGCCCACTACAATTTGCAGCCCCGTATGTCAAATGCATATCGGCTAACTCTGCGATCGTGTAATCATCCATCCTACTAAATTGGCGTTCTGTGCGAAATGAAGATTCCCTGCACGAGAGCTAAGACTTTTCGCACAACGCCATCTACCGCGTCAGGAAAGCATTTCTGACTGCTCATGGGTATATGATTTTGGTTCTTCAAGATGTACCCTACTCCTCTTAAAAGTTCTGAAACGGTTCACTGAAACACCCTGTATATATATATATATATATATATATATATATATATATATATATATATCAGTACTTTTTTATGTCAGTGGATGTCATATCACCAATGCCGCCAATAAGCAAAATATTTACTATGTTGAATTATGCAATGAAGTGATCATAATTAAAGATTAGTTCTTTAGTGTGTAAATGAATTTCTTTTTTAACCAAATTATTGATTCCATTGATTTTTTTAAATTGAATCACCAATGGCTGTGATTACTCTATTCATGTACCACATCAAAAACTTTTACTGCCATCTTGCATTTTGCTTCCATTGATGATTTGAAGGGATATTTACTAAAGAATTTTAACCAAATGGAATTTTTGGTGTACAGTTATGAAATTTACTTTTTTAGTGATGGCATCGTATATTGTAAATTCTTAGATTTATTTGATAACATTTCTTAGTTATTTATAACTAATAAGTATTCATTTAAAATATTTAAGTAACTAGAATGGAATTCAAAATTAAATTGAAACCATAAAACAAAATGAAAGAAGTGTCTCCAATTCTTTTTTATTGAGAAAAGTTCTCCAATAATTTTTATTAAGTTAACAAGTTAACCAATCTGTAAAAACTGACTTGACTTTATGCTCTATCTATTCAGTTCCATTTGGGCTTAGGATTTTAATTTGGGAAATCCAATATACTAAAAAACAGATACTGAAGAACTTGGAAATATAAATTATTATTTTTTCTGAAAAATTTGACGAAAGAAACTTTGATATAGTATGTAGATACTTGTTATTATAAAAATTTTAGAACACTCAAAATTGAGTGTTATTTTATTTATACTCAAAAATTTATTGTGAAATCACAGCAGTACCAAAATCTATAAAATTAGCTCATATATTTTGGGCAGAAGTATGTGGTATATGATATGTAGAATCGAAAATTGCTGAAAATTTAGTTTAACTTCTAATGTAATATATCAAAGCTAAAAAATAGTTTTTGCTAACATATCTGATTTTACTTCAGAAAAGTTAAAGAAAGTTAAAAATAAGTCAATTTATCTTTGCTTAATGTACCTAAATATTTCACAGCATTTTGCAATCAGGAAAAGATTTTAACATTGCAGGAATAGGTATTATATTATGGTATACAAGTAGATGAAATGCATGTCTAAATTTGCCATTGAGAACTAGTATTAGAAAATAAATTAAAATACTTTTAAGAATTTATTAGATATAGAGAAGAGCTTTTATGACTAATAATTAGTTATCACTGAAAATGTTTTTAAATTTAAAAATAAAAATTATTTTCAGACTACATTATTTTTAAAAATATATCTAATTTTTGATTAGTTTTTAATTTATCAAAAATAAACACACACCCTGAAGTTTACATTTTACATTAGTTTATATTAAATTTGACAAATCTAGGCCCAAGAAGAATGTCCTGTAGAGCCCTAATGTACAATAACATGAATTGTTTATATATAGAAAGGGAACCCTTCTCTACTTAACAGGATCACTATTCTGGCAAGTTGAGAGAGTTAAACTGTTGCTTAGAATGACTTGAAGAGTAAAGTTTCTGTGACTGAATTGCAACTGTTTTATGTTGCAATAGAGATATAATATATTAATAGGAAAGGTAACATAATTGCACTCAAGAGCCAAAACATTATGACCACCTGTCAATAACGAGTTGGCCCACCGTTGGCGCGCAACACAGCTTCAACCCGCCTTGGCACGGATGCCACAAGTCCTTGGTAGATGGCCGGAGACAGATTATACTAAATGTTTAAGCAACGGTCATGCAAATCCGAGATATTGTGAATTGGCGGTCTTTGAACTCTGAGCTGCCGTCCCATGTCATCCTAAAGGTGTTCTATCGGATTGGGATCCGGTGAGTTAGGCGGCCAGGACATTAACTGGAATTCAGCATCATGCTCCTGGAACCACTCCAACACAATTTTAGCCTTGTGACACGGGGTGTTGTCCTGTTGGAACATTCCATTTCCAGCTGGAAAAACAGAGGCCATGTAAGGATGAAACTGGTCCGCAATGTTGTTCAGATACCCTGTAGCATTTATGGTATGCTCTACCACAACCACGGGTCCCAGAAACGCACAAGAGAACGTCCCCCAAAGCATAATACCGCCATCACCGGCCTGTGTATGACCTACTGTAGATCGAGGGAGCAACTGTTCGTTTGGAAGACGGCGTATCCTGACACGGCCCTGATGCATGACAAACTGTGATTCATCTGTCCAGGCAACTCTCTCCCACTGATCCATGAACCAGTGGCGATGTTCCCGGGCCCAGCGCAGGCGCAGTTGGCGATGACGCTTGGTCAGCAAAGGCACACGAGTGGGACGTTTGCTGCTTAGCCCCATATCCAACAGTGATGGCTGAACAGTGTGCTCCGATCTATTCTACTTGGCCCTGTATTGTATTGGGCTGTCGGCTGAGCCACTGTCTGACTCTGGTTTTGCTTCACCATGTGAGACAGTCTCCAATGACCTTTTTCTTTGATAGCGTGTGGACGTCCAACACCATGTCGTCTATTGCTGCTTTCACCGTCATTCATCTACTTTGCATAAGTACTAACAACTGTAGATCGCGCACAACCCACGAGTCGTGCAGTTTCGGAAATACTTGTTCCGAGCCTTCGAGCCATTACAATCTGCTCTCTATCAAAGTCGCTTAGATCCGCAGCCTTTCCCATCACACACAGAAGTAAGTGAAAGAATGATTCTTCAGACTCTCCAGCAGCAGTTAAATACCACTTCCACCTGATAACGTGCCTTCCACATCATCCAGGCGAGTTCATTGCAAAATGTAGAGTAGGGCATTGCAAAATTCAATGTACATCAACTACTGAATGTATGCAAATGAGTAATTTTATGACTTTTCAGATTACGTGAACAAAGGAAGAAACAGGAGATAATGAACAAAAGAAAAACAGAGCTTGCAAAAACAGATGTGATGCCTAGAGAAGTTGTTTCAGCAAACACAGGTTTAAAAAGAAATTTGCAAGATCAAAATTGTAAGTAAAAGTATTCGAAATATTTCCAGATGTGTTTTTTTAATTTCAGTTTTGTTGTGTAGCATCAGTTTTGTTTATTATTTTTTCTAGCTCAAAATTCTGAATATACAGTTCCTCTTTCAAGGCAGTCATCAACAGATAGCTCGGGCCGTGGCTTAGTGAGATCTCATTCATCTCCAAACATAGCTCAAATGGTGAATCAAGAAGAAAGTTCCCAACGAAAAGTTCCAGTTGTAGACCGATCTTTGAAACCTAAGTGAGTTGAAAAGAATTATATTTTTTATCGTTTTTTATTTGTGTTACATATATTTTTGTAATAAAATTCATTAAGATTTGTTTTCAAAGACTAAAATATTTTGTTTTTACAGAGCCATAATTCCTTGTCATCAAGTTATTGAAATAAACAGAGCTAGGTTGAGAAATTTGAACCCAGTTTATGGCAATTGTCCTGTAAGTTTTAAAAAATGTTTTTTCATATATTCTCCATATGAGATTGCCATGTATTAATCATTCTTTATTATTCTCTTTCTGAATTTATTAATCATAATTGATATTTGGCAATAATACTTTTTATTTTTTTATAAAACTCAGTGAGAAAGTATCAGAATATTAACCACAGAAATATATATTTTTATAACATGCCTTTAAACATCTGCCTTTGAATTACACTGTTATTGCCTCTAAATTGCATAATGCAAAAATAGTTCAAAACCTGCTACAAAGTAAACTGTTACATGTTCTCTAAATAATTTTTGATATATTGCTCTATTAGATGATGTGTGCTTCTTAAGAAAGAATTTTCAAAATTTTAATCAGGTTTTAATGTCATATCTTTCCGCAATAATGATATAGCATATAATCAAACAAAGCTGTCTTAACAACTCTTTAAAATTAGAAAAAAGTAATTTTTCAATGATACTATTAATTTTAATGCTATTCTCTTTTTTAATGTCTTCATAATTTTTCATACATCTGTTTAGTTACAGAATTGAATAAAATTAGTGGTCAGAATTGAATAAAATTAGTCAAAATTTGTTTCCATAATTCTTTTTCAAATTCAAAAAGTGTTTACATTTTTTTAATTATATTTTGATATTGTTTTATGAATTTGAAAACTTATACAAAAATGAAATGGTATTATAAAATAGCAGTCTGTAAAATAAGTATTTTTTGTCATGAAAATATTTTTAGACCAGCATCCCTTCCGTAATTATGTAAAAATCGTGCATAAAATGTAAATATTCAATGCAGTTAAAATAGATGAAAATATATGTAACAAATTGAGCATAAATCATTATTATGCTACAGTATTTTGAATTAAAAATTCAAGTGTTTGTTTTTTATACTTAAAGTAGATGCATTAGAATTAAAGAAGTTTAGTTGAAATTTTAATATTAAAAACAATAAGGTTAGTGAAGTTTTATTATTTATTTTCTTTCCTCTTTGTCAGAACCTCTCAATGCTATTCTCCAAAATTTTTAGTATTTTTCCCCATGAAGATTTATATATATATATAATATACACATTTTGCTGATTTATTTTATATAAAATTGGTAACAAACACAAGTAAATTAGTTTTTTTTTTCATTATTGAATAGATGACAGATTAAAAAATTTTTTATAATTGTTACAATTTCAGTTATACTTTCTTTTCTGATTTTCAATGTATTTATTAATTTTGTTTTAAGAAGTAATTAACAAGTCTTTCATAGTTTCTTAATTTTTATTTGTTAAGGTATGCATGAGTAAGTTTTATTTATACATATATAGTTATCAAGTAAGTACTTGATTGCTTACATACTATTTAAAGTGATTGCTAAAAGAATTGATTTGCAAACAATTTATATTGATTAATTTCAAGTATGAAATAAAATGTTTGTTTTTAGGTTCGACCTGCTACTGGCTTGAGAAATTTGGGAAATACTTGTTTCATGAACTCAATAATACAGTGTTTATCAAATACCATTCCTCTTGCTGAATATTTTACTTCTGGGCAGTACATGGAAGATATAAATCGGTGAGCAAATTTGCTTGTTTTATATTTGTAAAGATTTTTGCCATTGTCTTTTTATAAATTGCTTAATGTTCTGAATGTTCCAGATAAACAGCGTGCATGTTCGAGTTAGTTAACAATACTTTAGTATCTTCTGAGATATTTTCATTTTGTCAAATAGTTTAATTAAATTTTGATTTCATGCTAATGCAACCACCTGGCAACTAATTTGTGTGAGAAAATTGATTTGTAGATTGCATTAGATTCATTATAATGGAGTAATTGAAGTCTAGAATTGGAAAATTATTGGAATAAAGATAATTTCATTTTTTCTACACTAATAAAAATGTGTTTTTATTAAAATTATTCTTTGTAATACATTATTGTGTAGCTTTTATAGTTTCTATTTTATAAGAATTTATTTCAATTTTATTTTATACAGAGATAGCAAAAGTGGAACAGGTGGAGAAGTTGCAGAGGAGTTTGCTGTGGTCATTAAATCATTGTGGATGGGGCAGTATAAATCATTTTCCCCAAAAGACTTTAAAGTAAGAAACAAAAAGATTTAAAACGGAATGCATTTAATTTTTTTCTTTTCCATGAAAGCTATGCAAACTGCTTATATTAAATTGAATAGTTTTCTATTGCTCATGTGATATATAATTTTTTATCTGTTATTGGAGTATGCTTTTGATGGTTTGCTGTTTCTCTTACAGAATACTGTGAGCAGATGCCTTGCTGTGTGTATTGGCAATGAACAACAGGATTCACATGAATTTTTTGTTGTCCTAATGGAAAAATTGCATGCTGATTTAAATAAGGTTGAGAATTTTTTTCTGTTGCTTTAAGTTTAAATTTTGTTTAATAATTGCAAAGGAAATTAGAAATATAGAATTTATTTTGTTTGTTCGAAAAGCTGGTGGAATAATATAAATATTATTCCTGTTGTTGTGTGTACAGTCAAGCAAATGGTTGAAATAAAAACTTAATTTGTCTGTGAGATCAGTTGAAAATAAATGTTGAAATAGAAAATCCTGTTAAATGCTATGTGAGTAAAGCAATATGATTTTTATGTTTGACAGATCTTTGAGTAGTTACAATTCTTTTCAACCTGTGTATTGTTTTTTAACCAAGCATAATCATTAAAATGTCACATATTTAAAAATAAGCAACGAGTTTATGCTAAAAATTGAATAAAGAGCCTCTGAAGTCTGTTAGTTCACATTTCTGACAATTTTTTTCCAAAGTTCTTTTTCTCTCTTTTTCCTTCTGTTTTCCCTAAATTCTCTATATCTGTCTTTTTTTTGTTTGATACTGTTTTGATGCTCTATAAGTTGTGTTATGGAATAACTTAATTTGTTGACAATAAATGCTTTTCAGAATAGGAAATTCAAAGATAATTTCTTACTTTTTAAAATTTTATGACAGATACCTCAATTTGAACTTCATATTGTTATGTACTATTTCATTTTCAACTGTACTGATAAAATTTTAATATCACTTCTGATTATCATAGAAATAAAATCAAGACAGCTTTGGAAATTTAAAAGAGTGACTTTTGGATAAGTTATTAAAAAATGTAATTTTTGGTCAAAAGCAGCTTAAAAAAATTAGGCAGATGCTTTAATTCCAAAACATTGACTCCTTCGAGAATTCCATTTCAGATATATATTATGGATACTTGATAGTGCTCTGTTAATTTAATTACTATATCTACTCGTTATGTTACATTATTACCATTTTAGAAATCATTTATCTCTTAACAGTTTTAAAAGGGATTTTCATGTAATTCATATATCTTATTATATGGGACATTCACACATATTATAAGTATGAATGACCCATCATCATTTTGTATCCTTGCTTGTATCCACCTAATCAGTGTCTTTTTACTTCGCTTCTGCTTAGTTTGATGTTTCATAGTAGCAGCAGCATTCCAGTGGTATTTTTATCTGATGATCTACAATTCTTAATTCAATTTATTATACATTTTCATATTTACAAAAATGCAGTTTTGTGAATGATTCCCTGTTTTATACATGATATTATAGAGTTCTAAAATATTCTATACTTGTAGGTTCTCATTGACAATACGCTATTTGAATATTTTCTGAACTTACTTATAAATTAAGTTAATAAATTGCAATTTCTTATGAGTGAAACCACTTGACTGTGAATTTGAAAGACATTCAATTTCAAGATTCCATTATTGATTTATTAATGAAGTATTAATTAAAGATAAAAAATAGGAAATAAACTTCTACATTTTAGTACATTAATAAAAGTAGTTTAAAAATTTAAAAAAATTATTTACTCTACAATAGGAGGGGCAATTATCTAGAATTCTGGATTTATGTATTTATAGATTTCTCAAATTTGGAATTTCCAGATTTCTGAAATGTATTCATTAATTTATTCAATTCTTATTCTTGAATATATACACACTCATACACACCAAAGAAACAGAGATAAACAAGAAATAATTCAAATGCTTTGCAAACTGTTCATCATTAATAAAAAAAGAAAGAAAGAAAAAAAATTTAAGCTGGAAAACCCTTTTAAAATCTAAACTTTTGGACAATTTAACTATATTCTTCGAACAGTTATCTTTATACATGTAGTTTTTCATTTTTAATGTTTATTACTTTATAGAAATTGATTGCATTTGGAGAATACAATAAATTTGTACATCATAATATTATAGTGTCACTCACTTTTAAGTAGTCCTATGAAATGATGTAGAAAAATATAACTTAATTTCTAATAATTTTTTTAAGTATTATTTTTCTTTACTAGTTAACCTTTTATAAGGTTGTGGAATGTATTCTTCATTAATTTTTTAATGTTGATGGGAAGCTATTATTCAATTTAAGATTTGTGCAATCTGCCAATAACCTCAGAAAATAATAATAAAAAAAATCACACACTAATGAAATTAAATAAATTATGTATTATTGTAATTGTGTATATTAATAATATAATAAATTGTGTATTATATTTGGAGGGGTTTATTTTTTTGTATTTGACTTTATTATGGAAATCTAATAATTTGTTATTGAATTATTTTTTTTGCATTCGCAATGAAAATGTATAAAAAATACTAGAAATATACACAAAGGAAGCTATTGAATTATTTTTTTACCCTCCCAAGTGATCTGGAAGATTCAGACAGGGATACAAATGAAGAATTTTCAGTTGAAGGAATTAGAAATGTTAATTTATTTGATCCATAGTTAAGTATTAAACGAGGTACTAGTAAAACAATCAACAAGCCGTTGGAAACCAAAGAAGAATTCAATGTTCAGAATTATAAAGATTCAAAATGCTTGTAGTGTTACTGAAAAATATTATATAAATGATGAAGATGAGGGGTGGTCTGATGATACAAGTTATTTGGAATTCCATGTTATTTGTATGGATAGAGAAGTCAATCCTAATCGAACAGGAATCAGTACAGTAAAGGACTTTTTTATGTTGCAAGTGGTGTCCTACCTTTGAAGCTCTCAGTGTGAAACATACTTTCCATTAAAAAAATGGCCTTAAATATCAAATTAATTTTAAGTAATAAGTTAAATATGAATGTTTTTTATTAATCAATACCAAATATTTTTTAGTATAACATTGCTAGAAAAATAAATGGTTCTGTATTGGGTTAAATTGTTTTGAAATATGCATGTGCATTTACGTTCTGAATTATTTGAAAGACAATTCACATTAAATTTTATTAAAGAAAGCTTGCAAATGAGCATGCTGTGAATTAGATGGAATATTTTCAATGCTTTGCTCTGTTTTTATTCTGTTTTATTTTTTCTCTAATATTAGAGAATCTCTAGATCTGTGCCTAAGCTTGAGTCTTGTGCAGATGAAAATACATTTTGGATTCATCACAAAAGTCTTAATAGTTCCAGAATATCCGATCTGTTTGAAGGCTTGTTGAAATCCACTCTCCAGTGTATGACGTGTCGAACAACTTCAGACAGCTTTGAAGTGTTCTCTTGCCTCTCTCTTCCTATTTTGTCCAGCAAGTGCTCTCTGTCGGTAAGTAATGAATCAACAAATTTGCATAATTAAAATGCAATTGTTGATATATTGTAGATTAATTATGTGCAGTCTTTCAATATTTTGAGGCAAGATGAATATTTCTTCTTGAATTTTGTTCCAATGAATTTAAAATAATGCTCATTACTAGCTATTGCAGTTTCATTAAATCCTTTCTAATATGCAAAAACAGAGTATTTCAAAACTTTATGAAAATCAGGATATAATGGTATTGCATGTATAGAAAAAATGGTGAAATACTTTTTTCTTTTTTAATTTCTTGAAACCAGACTGTAACATTTTTCTTAGTCAATGCAGGATAGTCGCAAAATAATTATTTGACTTAAATTTGCTGTATTTCAAAAAGTATTACAACTATATAAAGAAACAGTACTGCCGAGAAAAAAAAAACATTTTATTTCAATCATCTAAAAATATTGTCTATATGCTCTTTAGTGTGTAACACTCGCATGTACAGTAATCCGTTTTTTTCTGAAATGTTAGAGTATTTCATTGTCAGGGACCTTTATTTGATTTATTTACTATATGTGATGGGGTTTCACATAATTAGATATATTGGGTCTTCCAGATAGTTGATTTATGGATATCTAGTATGGTATGTTTGTCTTGTACTTTAGTCTTGTCATTGAACAATCTTTAACTGTTGTACTACACTTATAAAACTCTTGGTTTTAGGAGCAACTAGTTTAGGTTTTTTGAAGCAAATTGTTTTTCAAAATATTATTTAAAAAAAGTTCGACAAATGACTAAGTCAATAACTTTCTTTAGCCAATTTTTGTATAAAATAGAGAAATTAAATAAAAATTTTAATATTTAGATTCAAAGTTTAGTAATTATACTTAATCTTTACTTTAGGTTTCTGAATTAATTAGTTTTGATTTTTAAAGGTGAAAAAGTAAAATCACAAAATATCTTTTATAAGCTGATGAAGACTGAAGGCATTTCCTTCTTCTTCTTCTTTTTTTTTTTTTTTTTTTTTGAATTAGAAAATTCTTACTAAGCATAAAATGAAATTTCGCATGCAGAAATAAATTGGAAGCTTTATTGTTGCTTTTCCCCCACTACTTTTTCCTTTTCAGACTTGTTTTGAACATTTTTTAAAATCTGAGAAGATATCTGGAGAAGCTGCATGGGATTGTCCAAAATGCAAAACCAAAAAGGAGGCAGAGAAACGTTTGCGTATTTGTCGAGTGCCTGAAATATTAGTTATTCAGTTGAAAAGGTAAGTCTTTTAATCACAAAATATCTTTCAGATAGAACTAAAGTGTGATTTAAGTATATTTTCTTATCTTATTTATTATGTTTCAAATTTAATTTGGGCAGTAATGTTCCAAGTTATTTTTCAAAATACCCTTGAGTTGCAGAATGCAGTATTTTAAGACATGACCCTGCAAAAATTTATCATTTGTCTATCTGGGAGTGTAAAAAAAAATCAGATTTTGAGAGAATACTAATATCAAGATATATTTATTTTTCTATAAAAAGGAGCCTACATTTAATAAATCAATCTTTAATCATCAAACAAAAATTTGCATTTGAAAATAAATTAAAGTTCATATTTTTCAAATAAATAAATAAATAATAATTTTGACTGCTTAGATAGAACAACTAATGCATGATGCAAAAATTTTTTGCATGTTTACATTAACTACAGACATTAACCAAAATACTCTCCCCCCTCCTTCAAAAATTTTTTGGAGATATTCTCTGATCTCTGTTGTTGTTTTTTTTTCCAGTTTTTTTAGAACATTTAAGCTGATAATTTCTTTAAAAGCATTCGGATCCTTTTAAAAAAAAATATATATATATCTTGTTACTTTATGTAATTACTTTAAATATTTGTAAATACGGTATCTGTGCATTAACTGCATGTTGGTAAATGTTATTATATATTCTGTGATTTTGTGTGTGTGTGTGTGTGTGTGTGTGTGATTAATCACTCGCTACAAAATGTGTGACATCTTTGGTGATATTTTTTGGCAGTTAATCACTGGAATAATACACAAATACCATAAAATAATACACAAATACCATAAAAATATTTGCATTGTCAAACCTTAAAAACATATCTAAAGCTTTTTTATGTAGTATAAATGCAATATATGCAAAATCAGCGTGACCAGCCAACTGGGAATTGTGAGGGAATTTCAAGAGATTGAGAAAATCAGGGAAATTTATGTAAATTAATTGAGATTGGAAAATCAGGGAAATAAAGCAGATTTTTTTTTTAATAAATTGCTAATTTTTATTGAACATGCTAGTTTGAAAAAGAAAAAGAAAAGGGGGGAAAAAGCTTGTTTGTGATAAACAGTTATTCCTAGGAAAAAACTAATGTTAAAGAAAGCTGGAAAAAAGAAATGCTGGTAAAGCAACCAAATTGTAGGGAAATGAAGTCCCTGGTCTCAAAAATTTCTTCCATATCTGAGTTTTATACAAATGAAATCTTGTTATTAAAAGCCCTGTCAAAAAACCATAATGTATCCGATATATGCTGCTAAGGTCCATTGACCATTAAAGAAATGTGTGTTAAAATATTCTAGCGAGTTATATTTACAATTAAGTACTGACTGTTCTTCTGTATTTGTTGTTCCATATACATTTAAAATTATTCTGGACAATATACTTTTTAAAGTGTCTTTGGGAAAATCATATCTTTTGATATCTTATTTTTATAAATAAGATATCAAATTATATATTTATTATATATTTTGAAATGAATATAACAGCTAATTGATCTGCAGGTTTGATAATTTTTTCTCTGTATTGCCTATTTAATTCATATTTTGTGTATTGTTTCGTGTTGCTTTTTGTATTTCCTCTTTCTTTTGTTCAGTTACATCCCTGCCATTGGTGTGGTGTGGAAGTTTGGAGAGGGTGGTAATTCATCATTCAAAATTATTGTATTGATCATCTTTCAAAGTGAAGAGGTCTTTCCCAACATAGACCTCATATGGTTATATGAATTAATAATTGTTAAATTATTTAATCAAGAACTTTAATACTTTATTGAAACAGCAATATTTCATTTTCATTACATATATGTTAACTGCATTATACTGCATAAAATTTTCTATTACAAAGCTAAATCTAAAACTCATCTGTTTTAGGTTTTCATATGAAGGACTATGGAGAAGAAAACTTCAGACTGCAGTCCATTTTGACTTTCAATTTGATGTGCCTTATGAAAAAAACACTGAAGTATATAATCGAAGATACAGTCTTTATGGAATAGTTGTAAGTAAGATGTTATAATTGAATATAACAGTCATCTGCAAAGTGTTTGCAATTTTACATTTTTTTTTTCGATAAATCAAATGAATGTGACAATTATTATAAAATGCTAGTAATCATTCAGGTTTATTTTTTTAAAATATTCTTTTGCTTCATTTAATGCCATATAGGGGCATGATGCATATCAAATTTGTAACTGTTTTTATTTTTCTTCATCATATTAACTGTAATATACTGTTCGTCAATGGAATCTGAGACGACCGCATTTCAATGATTCCATCTCATTAAGGGGTGAGACGTAGAACGATGAGCACATTTCCGGCATTCCCTTTGACCTTTTCCCACTTTTTCATGGATTTGTGAGTGTTGTGTTATTTGTGGCTGCATTTTATTTTAACTCAAAATTTCGTATTGATATGGCTAGCTCAAGTGGTAAAAAAGCTTTCAGCAGTATTACAAAGAAAATATTTAAATAATATCATTAAATATTGTGACCAGGAAGCAGAAAATGGGGAATTATTTATTCCTGTTGCACATTCTTTGAAACGAGCCAGTCATATTGCCAGCGTTTCTATCAGCACCATTAAGAAGATCTTACTTGAAGCAAAAGATGAACTATATCCAATTTTAGTTTAATATAAAGAAGAAAAAAAAAGTGAAGAGATGTTCTTGAAAAAATATCAATTGATAAATTGGATTGTAGCATCATAAGATGAACTGTGCATGATTTTTATATCAAGGAAAGAAAAATTCTTTCTTTGAATAAACTTCTTCCAATTTTGAAAGAAACAATGAACTTTAAATGGAGTAAGGAATATTTAAGAAAAATTCTACATAAAATTGGCTTTAAAGGGAAAAGATGTCAGTATAAATGGAAAATGTAAGTTGACTGCATAGCATATAAAAAATCATTTTAATATAAAAAAATATCATTATTATTTTGAAAAAAAGTAAATACCAAATTTTAAGAACAAAAATTTTTCATTTATTCTTCATAATTTAATGTTTATGCCCCTTACATTAAATGAAAATTGCGCTGAAATATTTTACTGTGCATTAGTAGCTTTTTCCTTTTGTATTACTAATTATCTGTAATGTTTGCATCTCATAAAGCCACGAGTCTTCATTGTTAAATGTAAACATCTCCTTCCATCTTTCCTTTCACCCTTATTTTGACAAATTAAACTCATCCTAACACATGCATGAAAGCACAAAGTGTTTTGCAATCCATTGTCGAACAGTATTATAATAGATTAGGGCCATAACACCAGTACACATCTTTTTTTGTTGTTGTTGTTCAATACAGTTCATATTTCTGCACATTTCTTGTATCATGCATAAATTGGTGCATTTGATTATAGATAACTTCCATATTTGATCTTACAGTTTCATTAAATCCACAAATCTAATTTTGTTTTTATAAACACAATGAACATCAAGCTGTCCTTTATAGTAATCATTTTATAAAGAATTATTCAATAGCCCTTTTATATCTACAGTGTGCATTAAATAAACAAATGCAGTAGGATTACAAAATTTGACAAATCTGTATACATGGGACAAATTTGGTTAACACATTTCATTAGTTGTATTGTTGTGCAAGTTTAAAATTCTTTAGAGACTTCGTGAATAACTTCTACATAAATTTTAAAAATGGTTGATAACCATTACTACTTCATCAATTTTTCTGTTTTAGTTCAGTTCTGTATTTATTTTTATCAGGGGGTTTTTCAAGACTGAATCTGCAACATATCAACTGATAGCAACACAAAACTTCACACAATTTCACAGGCAACATCAATGTCCTGAAGTACTGTCTGCCAAGTTATATCATACTGTGTGTATTGCAGTTGTGCAGCTTGTTATTTTATGACCATGTATTACCACTTTTTGAATCCCAACATGAACAGTAAGCAAACACCTTGAACTGTATGTGAGCGATATATGGAGGGACAAACTTTAAGATAATGCTGCTAAGTGATTTGAGTGGCATGCATGTTTCAAGAGAAGAACAACATTCACTAAAAAGTGTTTAAAAACCTAATGAGAACTGCAGAAAGTGTTTTTCATGCTTTGAAACTTGAATTTTCTGGCTACATTCCATAAGCAGGGGGGGGGGGGGGAATCATGTATTGTGTTGCAAGGAGATTTCATTGAAGGTGATAGTGCATCCATGTAGATTTTAAAAAATTAGTTTTTGATTGCATAGCTACATAATTTTGAAAATTTTTGATATCCACTTTCAAAATATTGTAAACTGGAATTAAAACATTGCTTGATTGCACTTGGATTTTACATGCTTTTGATTAAAAAGATTTTTTTTTCTCTTATAGAACCATTTTGGAACATTAGAAGGAGGCCATTGTAAGTCTTTTTTCTTTCTTTCTCTATTTCATTTTCTTTTTGGGCTCTCTTTTATTCTCAAAATTTGCTTTCTTTTCAAACTGTGCCAATAGCTGTGCCAATTTTTAAATGTAAAATAAATGTTCTAATTATAAATGACTAAAACTTTCTATATAAAGTGTGATTGGGAGGAAGAAATTACAGACACAATTCTGAAGAAGCTTAAAGTTGTATGTGTAAGAATAATTGCTCTTTGTGATATTCCTTCATCACAAAGGCAACATCAAGATTACAATCCTTTCCATGACAGGCATTGTGAAGCTTATGTGTTTTTTTAACCATTAAATTCTTTGTGTGAATCTTCTGCACTGTCTTTTATTATTACTGACTAATTGGATGCACTTAAAAGTATTTAGAACTATTTTAAAGATTGGTTTAAATATTTAAAATATACAAATTGTATAGTTATGCATGTGGTCGTTTAAAGCTTCTTACTCTATTTCTTATGTTTTCATTCCATTGGATTACTATAAGTCAACGTGCGGTAATAGTGAAATGGATTACAGCTTGCATATTGTACCAATGATCAAGGATAAGTACATAAAACAATTATTACATACAGAAATGAAGTTTTTTTTTTAATTCGTATCCCAAATTTTTCATTCCATCATAAAAAAAATTTTTTTAAAGTTAACCATTTATAGTCAGAGAATATAAACCTGAATTACCCAGCATTACATATCTGTTCATCATTGAAATTCAAATGGTTATTGCATGAAATAATATGAGAGTTTTCCTTTTGTAGATACTGCTTATTGCAATACAGCTTCCAATATATGGTTTAAATATGATGATCATGAAGTTTCAGAAATAAATTCAAATATTATCAGGGTGAGTAAATTTTTTTAATTTCTGAATCTGTATTTATAGCTGTTATTATTTTTTTTCAAAAATTATGTAATATGAGTTGAATTGTCATTTTTTCATTATATTTTGAATATAGATTACTTTAAAATTTATCTAAATTTTTTATTAAGAATTCTAAATTTGAATTTAAAATAATACTTATTTTGTGAGTGTTATTAAATTGTTACACTTTATTAATTTTGTTCAAATTTAAATTTGTTTGATTTGATCTCACATGCTTAACTATTTTTGGAAATATTATCAATTTCATTGTATATATATATTTTCATTGAATTTTAATTTTTAAAGCTCAGAAAAAAAAAGCAAAAATTTAGGTGTTTCTTAACATGAGTCGGTTAAGAAAGTACAAAGATCATATACAAAAAGTACAAAGTACAAAGATCATGTACAAAATGTACAAAGCACACACTACAAAGAAAGTACATCTGTATGTAGCAAAGTCAACAATAGCTGCTACACGCAGAATAAGTGAACATGTATAGTAATTATATGTTAAATTATGTCAGAAAAGAAGTGGGCCTGGAGCAAAATTGACATGTGGAAATTTGAAGTAAATTTTGTGCAGCGAAATAATAACTTAATTGCATTTTGTTATTTCAAATTAGTATAATGGGCCTTAGGAAATATGTGAAAATGATAAATAGCTAAATCTTTTATATACATTTAACCTTCCAGTCACATAAAAAAAGTATTCATAAATTTAAAAAATAAGCAAAAAAATTGCTTTGTAAAACTTTTAATCCAATTTTTATGTGGTACATATTTTTACTAAAATAAGATTGTGATATGTGACTTTTATTACATTTTCTTACATGCTTCATAGCATATTAGTTGATAATGTCATAATTTAGTTTTTAGCCTAGTTTTGATTGAATAAATAAAATGCAAAAGGAGGTAAGTTATTCTTGATTAATAATATGTCTCAAGTAATTTTCAATCCTGATAATGAACTTCCTGATGGAAATTTGTGTGGGAAATATTATTTTCAGAATAACAAAATATAAATGCATTTGAAATAAATTATTTTTGAGTAAGTATTGTAATATTACAATCATTAAAGTAAATAGGAAAAATAAATTTTGATTTATAAATAAATTAATATAATCATTATTGTCTTGAAAAGTCATGTTTAAATCTTTACAGAATGTAAGAAATGAGAATTATGTAGTTGTCTCTAACTATTTTTGTGAGAAATGAAACTTAAAACAACCAAATTTACCTTGGATTGGTGGACATGAAATGAGTCGAAATGATGTAATGATATTCAGATTAAAACAATAGAGGGGAGGAGGGAGAAATGCAATTGCTTACATTAGTAAAATCATTATGATGTGGGTCCTTGTGCTCTTGCACTGTTCACACTCAACAAATCAAACTGCATGGAGAAAATACTAAAATCATACATTTCTTTCTAAAACCATACATTACATTAAAATTTTTTTTGGACATACCTTCGTCTTGTATGTGCTACTTTTTTTTTTTTTTTGAATTTTTAGTTTTAAATTTCAAAAAGATTTTTTTGTTTCCTATTTTTTTTATGAAATCTTTAACCATATGATTGATTGCCTTATGATATTTAAATTCACTTTGCTATATTTACCATAATTTTTAAGCACCTTTGTCAAAATGCATTTTTTAAAAATATGATTATATTAATAATTTCATGATATGTTTTATATATAATATTGTAAAATTTTTACAAGTTTTCAAAGATTATAACAATTTTTATACATTCTTTCATCTATCCCTCACTGTTGTATTCTCCCCTCTAATAAAATCTTACGCCCTTTTTGGAATCATCTCAATTAGTATCAAGTGTTTAGTTTTACAATGATATCATAGTTAATCATAGCATCAGGAGAATTGAAAACATTGCAACACTGGATAGAGGATTGCCATCAGCAATGCAGACTATTTCTAAGAAGACTGACTAAGACTCTATATTCAAGTTGGAAGATACTAAAATAATCAAATGCATACATGTGTTTAAAGCTTTCATTGATTGACTTGTCTAAATACCAATTCCTGAACATAATCAAATTATAATGTTTATGATAAAGTTTCAAGTAATAATTGATTAAAAGGATTGATTTTTATTCTCTTCTGATTATAAAGTGCCCATAAAACATAACTATGTTGTCAGTGCCCTTTAAAGTGGTTGCGGAGTCACAAAAACTCAGGTAGAGTTCGGAGCTTTATAATGATGTTATAGAAGAAAAAAGTTGTATTTGAATAAACAACATTTTTCTTGTACATCGAAACTGAATGCTAACTATACATTAAAAAAATCCTCTTAAAATAAGTCTTAAATTTTGGAGCAAAATTAACATAAGACAGAATCATATTTTAAGAGAAATAATTTATTTTTTATTTCATTGAAAATTTATTGAAGAACTTATTTCTTTTTCTTTTCCCAGACGCCTGCTGCCTATATCTTGTTTTATAGATCAAGTGAACCTCACTCCAATTTATAAAAGTTAGCACCAAGAATATTTTTGGCAGAAGAAACAAATGAATGTTCATCATAACCTGTATGAAAAATGATCCATTTAATTTTACATCTTATTATACTTCCCTATGTTTGAAAAGTTGAATTGTTTAGGCAAGAAGTGTATGTGTTTTCATTCAAGTAACATAAACATGGGATTGTGTTAATGTGGAGAGAAATTGCGATCTAATGTTTTTGCCTCTGCACTGCAGTGTTTAGTGCTGAGTGTAATAATGCATTCCATTGCTTCTTTTGTAGTTAATGTGATCATTGTTAATAATGCATTAGCTTTACACTACCAAATTTTAATGTGCAACATTAATAAAAAAGAGTAAATTGCACCGAGTTCTAGGGTAATTATAGATTTTAAATTTTTATTATTGTCTATATTGACAGATTAATAAAGAAATTGCAGAGAAATTAATTAAATTTGATAAATAATTTTTATTTGCTGCAGAATAATTATTTATATAAAAAATGTTTCCTAAGCATTCTCATTATTTAATTGATAACATTATATGCTTGTTTTAATAGTACATTTTAACTTTTATAATTGTTGGGAAAATAAATAATCTTTATAAATAATATATATAATTATCATCATCATCAAAATGCTATAATTTGGATTCTAAATTTCTAATATAAAATGACATGAAAGTAGAAATTTTATTTTTAGGGATTTTTTCTTTATATCATCTGAGATAATTGCTTGAGAGGTGGCTTGTATTTGTATCATCTGAGAAGGAGCTTGTATGTAAATTGTTTTCCAAGATGTTAAATCAAACAAACATATAAAAAGTAACTAGGACTTTTAAAGGAATGGACAAGTTACAGAATAACAACTGAAACATTATAACTGTGTGCATTGATATTCTGTCCTGTGATGTATTAATAAATGCATTTTTTACTGGTATTGATTCATTTAGTATTAAATTAATGAAAAAGATTATTGATTTGATGTATCTAAATTGTTATAAAAAATGTAAACAAGCAGTTGCTAACTTTTAATCAATTTTAATTAGGAACTAATTTGTCCATATATTTTTCCTAAAGCCCCTTCCTCTTATTTAAATATTTATCTGAATGCAGTTAAACAATTTTAAAAAAATGTAATTTTGTTTTTTGTTTTTTTGCTTAGAATAAATGTAAATATTAGGATATAATCATCATTTTTATTTATTAAAGATATTTAATATTCTATATTGATTTAATAAATTTTATCATTAATTTTACTTTTTTTTTTTTTTTTTAATTCTGTGCTCATGGAAGCTTTTCCACGATGGAGAAATTTTTACAATTTTGTTTTGGCCATTTATTAAAAAAAACAAAAACAAAAAACACCTGCTGATGAGCTATTGTAGGAAACTGCAGTGAGATAAAATTACACAGTTCTCCTTGAAGTTTTCTTCTGCTGTGAAAAGAGACATATGGCATTTCCTAGAAAACTGAAAAAGGGAGTTTAAATATTATGCTCAAAATTAGGAATTCAATCTTATATACTAAAAAAAATTTGGGAGTATTTTAGTGCTGAATATATGAGCCAAACCTAATGATAATTGGTAAACAACTAAGTTTTTTTTCTTTTCTGAAAATGTTTTTTTTCATATGTGATAAAATTCAAATGATATGGAAATTTCAATATAGGCATGAAACTCCATTAAATAATTTAATATAATAATACTTAATATATGCAGACAGGTAATAACCTTTAATTATTATATCATATATCTCTTGTTTTATTTTATTTCATATCTCTAAATGCCATAATTGTATCAAAGCAAATATTACGTCATCCATCATTCTTTGGTTGAAAAATCGCTCTTTTATGTCCTAAAGCTTCACATATACTAGATGTGCCATATGCTACAAATGCATAAATGACACTCAAAAGCCTAACCATGCTGATTATTATCATGATTGATATAATTATGTATTTTACATCACAGAATTTGAAAATACTACAATAATATTTAATATTTGTAAATTTTATGTATATAATACATGAATTACTTTATTTCTGTAAAAAATTGTAGATATAAAATGACAGAGTATATTTTATGGACACATATACATAAGCAGAATGATTGTATAATTAATTGTTTACTTGATATTTTATGTAATATTTATTTATATATTTCTTTTATTTTGTCTGTACTTATTTTTCATTTTGTAACACATGTATAAATAATTATTAGTATTTACAAAAGTCACTACTATTTTAAAATAAAAAAAAACCAATAAAAGCTTGTTTTAAAAGAGAGTATTATTATTTCCTCTGTTTCCCTGTTCATTATGTCTTCCTCATTCTGTTTTCATTGAATTAGATTAAATTATTATCATCAAATTCAGTTTTTTCATTCATTGTCTGCCAATAGTGTGCGATTAGCAGTATACAAATATATTCATTGGAGAGCATGTTAAAAAGTTTTGGGGAGGACGATCCTGTGAGGTTGGCCTTTTCAGTGATGCTAAGCCAGGAAAATAAATTTGTAAAAAAAGAAATACAAATTCCATCAGCACTAAAATATTAAGTTAATAATTAATGGCTTATCAGTTATAATTGGTTTATTTACTATATATTTCATTACATTTATTTAGCTATTATGTTCATTTGACTGATTTTTTTATTTTAATAAATACAATGCCTATTTCGATAACATTGTTTGATTTTTACAAAATTGTTTCAAATAAATAATAAGTGTAAATAAATGAATTTTTTTGTCAAGTAAAAAAAAAAAAAAGAAAGAAAAATCCATAAAAAAAAATCTCCTTTTATATTAAGTGAAAAATATAACGTAAATGAAACTAAATCGATCCGTTTATTGAAACAGGGGTCCTATATACTGGACTGTAAAATGTCCAAATCTTCCATAGTTTGTTTGAATGATGATTTCATTTTTATCTTACCCTTTCATATCTCTTTGATCATTTCATCGCTACCAAAAAAGAATGTTTCTCGAGTAGATTGTGTACATCTATCCGAACTGTAAAATCTCGATGGTCGTTATAATAAAGCGGCTTGATTATGATATTGATTATTAAATAATAAACGATAATTATTTGTATTAACAGTGGTTAATGTAATTCATCACAACGCTGGGTTAAAGTTGCCTTTTATTATTACTGAATTAATTATGCTACTGAATATATAAAGCGAAAGTACTGCAATCATCAGAAAATTCTAACTCGATAGTTTCATGAATCTGCACGTTTCATACCTCCCCGAGTCCGTAAAACACATTTTTTGGTATTATTTCTGTCTCATACGATGAATAAAAATAGCCTTCAGCTAGATGGATAAAATTTGGCACATGGTCTTTACTGTTATTTCAATTCACAGGTAGGCTGCCCAAATATAGGTGAAAACGATAGTAGGATGGTGACAAAACTGGAAATATAGTAGGGAAATTCATGAAAATACTTAAAAATTAGTAAACATTGCTGATGAGATTTCCAAGAAAATTGCTAATGTTTTGTGCCAATCAAGCGGCGATTTCGCATGATTTTTTAAAATCCACGCTTAATGTTGCCAAAACGATCATAGGCGCAGCTCTGGACAACTTCCTTTTAAGACCATGGCGACGTTTTTGGAGATTCGTTATGTTAAGATCTATAATGTAGCTAACAACCCTAATGAAACTTATGGAAATATAGGTTTTCATTTTTCAAAGAGGATTAATAGATTTTATTTGACCTGCTCTTGTAACTTTGCAATGTCGTTGTGAGCGGTTGAATAACTCTACTACCTTCTCTTTTGATACAACAAATGGCGTTACTGTATTAATATCAAAGTATATATTCCCATGATCCTTCTTGAGGATCATTATTAGATGGTATTCTAGTAAATGTCGTGTATTTTCACCTTCGTGTTTGTCTAATCTTTTTTGTGTTTTTTATTGGCGGAAGAGCCATATTTGGCTATACTGCGCCATGTCTAGTTTTGTGAAATGCGTAACTTAGAAAATAATTCATTAACTGTTCCTGAAACTCGTCTATTATTTTCTTTTACCTCATAATGAAGTTATAAAGAATCTCGTCCCTCTGCAGTGGTAAAAAATGGTAAAATACTTTTTCACGTCAGCAGTAAAGTTGAGAGAGAATCTCCGATCAATAAAGGATGTCTGTCGCAGAGTATGAAAGAACAAACACTCATTACAAGAAGACTTGCATTCAAGATAATGATGGAATAATTAATTTTGAAATACAGTTTTTAAAATAAATTGTTTTTTAAACAATTGATTTTAAATGCGAGGAATTCACGAATCAAATATGAAAGTACAAAGAGAAAAAATGAAAGGAATTAAGTGAAAATTTCAAAAGAAAAAGGGAATCAATTCCAAAAATTAAAAGCAAAGAAATTTTTTTTTAATTCTTGAGGCAGCTCAAGAAGAGTGCTTAAAAGTAGAAAAAGAAATTTCAGACTTCAAAATTCAGCTTTTTAGTTCACGTAATACAATATTGGGTGCTTTAATCGAAGCATTTTTATTAGTGTTTTAATAATTGATATTTCAGTTTTGGAATTAAAAATTGTTATTTGTAATTTTTTTTATTTTTAAGTTTAATAGGCAAGGAATTGTTATTTGTTTCTAGAATTATTTGTAAATTAGTATCTTATGTCTAGCATTATTTGTAATAATGAATAGAAAGTAAAAAAAAATACAAACTTATATTTATTTATAAAACCATAAGCGTGTGATTAAAACAATTAATGGTTCAAGTGACGATTAGTGTGCCCCCGAGTTTGTCGCCAATATGGCAACCGAACGAAACACTCTTCTAGCAATCCTAATGCTGTTTTGTTTACAACTTTTTACAATGGTTGAGTTGTACATGAATTACAACCATTTTATGAAATATGTTAAATTAAAAATAATAAAAAATTTCGATTAATGATTTTAATTTTGTTCTTTATTATAATTAAAAGTTTTTTTACAACTAAGACACTGCCATTTTATTTTTAATGTGAATACGAACAGAAAATATTTATTCTTTTGCATTTTTTAATTGTCAGTATGCGCTTTAAAAAAATCGTCTGCAATTCTTACTTTACGAAATCGACTGCATTCTCACTTTAAAAGTCAGTGGAATTATTCGCAGTTCTCGCAATTCTTTTGATTCTCTAGCGGTTGGTTCCCTTGATAATTTGTTATATCGCCAATTGTGCAAGAATGGATGTCGGGTAAATGGGATGGAAGATAGTATTTCCAACCTGCAGAATAAATGAAGGGCGAGTGGAATATATATATGTATATATACGAGTTGATAAAGTTAGGAAAGATTGCTTGTTTGAAATTTTTTATGGAGAATGGTTTGATTGCTTCTAAATGTGTATGTCCGGCGTGTGGTGAGAATATGAAATTGATTGATTTGGCATGACAGAATCGATGGGAAGATCTAGTGTTGCAGAAAGAAAGGATTGAATCCTCACCGTATCCCTTCATTCTTTCTTTTCTGTTGATTATGTACTGTTTCTGTTATCCGCACAGTCCTTATTATCATGTGACAACATGATATTGTTTTCGTTACTGGGTTTTGAATAATTGAAGGCAACGAATGATTGAAGCTCGAAATCGCGTAGGCAATGAATAAAGCATAAATGGCAATCTTCACCTGCTTTTACCAATACTACATTATTATTATGTATGCTTCTTTGAAAGCAGATGTGTTTTTAAAAGATTGACATGCGGTTTTCATCATAGTAATCCTACGGGTGTTATAGGAGTCATCTACTGCGCATGCGCAAACGGTTTTCATTATCTCATAAACTGTATATGTTAGAGGCATGGGGTTTTCTCTTAGAAGTACCCCCGGGGGTCCTCTAAGCCCCCCCCCCACCAAATTTTGGATCCATTTCACATGCACGTTACGGATTTTACTTACTATTTTAAAATCAATGTCGAATCGATACCATAGAGTCCCTATGGTTATCGGATGTCGATGACGTCAACTTCTGGTCAGACCGGAAGTTGTAATATCTCGACTTCTATGAACTTAGAGACGAGTCACGACATTACGAAGGTCATGGACGAGTGCGACCCGTCTAAACACTCGTCTCGATGAATAGAGTCGAATGACATTTTTACTGAAACTCGGGTCTCAATAGGGTCCGAGATCTTGTCTCGAAATATTATAAACTCAAGCTACATTGCATTTGCTCGTATTGTTGAATAGTACTCGCCCGTAACGATACCAGTTTCACGTGGTTACTCCTAGTGATTAGCGAGTTACGGGCTGTCAAGTTCGTAAAAATTAGAATTTTCCAGCGAAGTTTTCGCAGAGGCGGAGGCAGAGATTTGCCGACGAGGGGGCAAGGCAACTCCGACAAGGGGGCAAGCGCAATTTCTCTTACAATTTCAAAATAACACAAAATAATTAATTCTATATTAATTAATTACATTGATTTTATTAATCTTACATTTAATTAACAAGATATTAAGTATTATTTATTAAATGTTATTATTTTAAATTAATTATTATATATATATATTTTTATTCAGATACTGACCCTTGCTTTCACTCTAAAAATTTATAGAGATATTTGCAAAAAATGTTCTCAATCCCCCCCACCTCGACCATCAAACGATTGTCAATATTTGAGTCTATTTTTTATGTCAAGATTTAATTTCTCTGAGATCTAATTTATTTCATTCTAGATTTTGTATATAGATAGAAATACAAATTGTACCAGAATGACGTGTCACGATTAATGAACAAATGCATGCTTTTATCATTTTATATCAGAAGCAATATGAAATGATTATTGAAACTAAATTCAAACAGTATTATAAAAAACTTTTTTAAAAATCCAGAATAATAAAAAAAAATCGATGTTTCAACAAAAATTTGATTTTTTGTAACGTAGTCCCCTACCTAAAATAATCTTTAAATAAGGAATGGAACAACCAGCAGGAATTCAGATACATTTCAAATCCTTACGATGTATTTCGAATCAGTGCGTATGCTCAATAAAAATTTACTCTAATTCTGACATGATTAATTTAGAATACAGAAAAGATACAATAATGTTGTTTGTTATGAAGTTTGGAAAAAATGTTTTGCAAATATATAAATGAAATATTTTATATAAGAAATGAAAAAAGATTCTTGTGAAAAATTGATTACTTAAACATTAGATTCTTCATCTATTTATTCTTCAGTGTATATTTAGGCTTAAAAAACCAATGCATTTTATTAGGAAACAATTATATCTTGCATAGAATTCCCCTATCTTCATTTTTAGTCATGCGTTCTTATGGTTAAGTACTTTTTTCCCCCGAAGTTTTGCAAGTGAGCCCATAAGCCTTTCAAAAAGTTAGTTTTATCTCCTCAGTTACACGTGTTGATTTTTCTTAATCCCTTCATATACAATGATAAGTCTGACTCGTGCATAGAATTGCTAAATTTTTAATTTTAAATCAGCAATTAAATGAAAGTATTAAGTAATTTAAAATGCACAAATCACTTGAAAATCCAACATTACCTCAAATACCTTTATATTATTCTAGGGATAAAAATAATAATTGTCCCTAAAACAATGTGCCATTTAATTAAAAAGTTAAGTAAATTCGTATATCAAGGGGTTAAAGTGTTATATATAAATATTCTATGAATGGCATTTTTAATCATCTTTTTGTTAAGATATCCTTATCCAAAGTCTATTAAAAATTTAGAAGAACCTGCCATTATATAATCTTTGCCATAAAGACAAAAAATTGGAAAGAAATTTAAAGATACGCTCCCCAATTACATAGTTATAATACTGAATGCAAAATCTGAAGAATTTAGATAGTAATTTATTTAACAAATATAATGCACAATTGAATACATTTTTTTTAGTGTAGCTAAAAAGCTATCATACCACATATATTTATTTTTGTCGTCAATTGCGGTTGGTTTTATTTCTTTAGTGTAATAATTGCAGCCTGATAAATTAGACTGCATTTAACAGATATTTTACTGTTAAATTAACTTAATTTACACTTAAGCAATTTACTTATTCCAGGAGTTTATATTGAATTCATATAATTTGACTACAGTTAAGTAACTCTTCTTAACATGCATATACACAAGAGTGTCTAATGAAAAAAGTGCTTTATTAAATTTAATTTAACCATTAACTAGATTTTTGTCGGGCAATTCTCATAGTGAAAAATATTAAAAAAAATCACTTGTTCGTTACCGTGGAAGTAACAATTAGATGAAAAAGATGACGATTTATTTTAGAACTTGAATTTGAATGATGAGTCAGGAAAACTAACTCTATCGATGTATTCATGTGTAATTTAAAAGCTTCAATTTCCCTTATAATTCTACTGGCAGGTAATCAGACTGACTACTCAATGAAAACAATTTTTTTTTTCTCCATAACTTATGATAACATCTTAGCCGAAAGATAAAAATTAGTAGAAAAAAATGCGATAACTTATTCACTTGACAGTTTATTGATTATTCTACTAAATATAGTACAAATTATAAATTGAATGAATAACATTTAAATCAGATGACTGAAAAATCGTCGACATCCCTCGCATTGAATTCTTAGTCGAACAATTAAAAATGTTTGGTAAAATGTGATATATTGTTCACATGTCGCCTTGTCGGTTATACTGCCAAAAGTAGTGCAAATTAAAAGTTTGATTAACGATATTTGAATCTCTGTGGATATAGTGCTCAATTTTCATTGCATTCAATTCATAGTCGACCGACCAAAAATTGTCCGCAAAATGCGCCTATAACCATGTCGATATCTTATTCACTTGTTACTTTGTCGGTTGCATTTCCAAAAGTAGTGCAAATTATAAGCTAAATGAACTATATTCGAATCAGATGCCTGAAAATCTGCGAACTTAAGGTCTCAGTTGCATTCAGTGCTTAGTCGGTTTATCAAAAATTGTTTGCAAAATACGTCCTCTTATTGACCTGGCACCCTGTCGATTATTTTGCCAAATATAGTCAAACTGTTACTTGGATATTTGGAATGTTTACAATATATTAACTTTAAGGTGGTTTTTAAATAATCATGTTCGATGATGCGCAACTCTCTACAATCATCCTGAAGTGGTGAAGACGTTTGCCGACAAAACTCGCAATCTCTCGCCGACAGGGGGGCAAGAGGCTGCCGACAGGGAGGCAATTGCCCCCCCTTGCCCCCTTGCTACCGCCGCCTCTGGGTTTTCGTCCTCATTTTTGTAAAAACTCTCTTTACGACTGGCATTGATACACTCTACTCGATATCCTCTATCGAACGATACCACATTTTCGTTGCTTACATTATTAAGAGCCGAGAAACGGAAAAAAGAACATGATGTTGTTTTGGTTAGGGGGTATTTGAAGCTCAAAATCGCGTAGGCAATGAATAAATCATAAATGGGGCGTCCTAAGCTTTCTCCCGATGAAACCTTGCAAAGAAAAAAGAAAGGGAACGACAGAGCAAGCAGCGGCCGGAGCAAAACCTTCAGACACAAAACCTTCAATCAACCTTCAATGAAAATTTCAAATTAGAAGCTGATCGAATTAAACATGAACGTAAAATAGCTTTACAACAGTAAAGCCTAAAGGTATGCAGTGTGTTACAGATTCTCAATCGCAACACTCAACTTCAAACACAGAACGTGTCCATTTGAATTCTGAATCACAACCGTCAATGTTCAGCGTAAAACGTCTCCGTTTCGATTCTGAGTTTCAAATATCGCTTTCTAGCTCTAAGCAATTCATCGAAAAAAATGTTTTCACATGATAACTTAAAATTTGCAATAGCAGATTTGAATTTTTTCCAATGTGCTAGCGAAGCTACTAGGTTCCCGCTCTGGCTGCTAGCGAAGCCGTAGGATGGTTTTTTTTTTTAAGTTAAAAAATTCTTGAAAAAAAAACTATACTTATCAGTAAAAAAATCATAATTATATATTTGGAAGTGGTAAACGTAAATGTTCAGCAGAAGTGTTTGTTTATTTTGTCCACCATCTTTATTGGCATCCTTGGCGCAGTAAGGGCACACCAAAATTCACTTTTACCCAATTAATTTCTTTTAATTAGTTAAAGGAAAAATATTTGTAGTAATACTTCATATTTACTTCAAATACTTGCTTTATTGCTTTTACTTACTTGTTTGAATCTTTGCTAAAAATATATAATATTATATACGTATAATTATACTATTATGCTTATAATTATGCTGCAACTTGTTATTCTGGTACTTATGCAGAGTGTTCTAATTCTAATAACACCGGAAATATCGGGAAAACACTGAGAATTTAAAAATCATCTCCAAAACAGGGAATTTTGAAATTTTTATTAAAAACTGGGAAATTTCAGGGAATTTTCAATTTCTTAGTTCTAAAAAAAACAAACAATGCTCGTCTCTTTAAACTTTCCAAGAATAAAAAATAGCTCTAAAATTTAAATACATTAAGCCCCTATTAAAATGCGGATTCTCATCCTCTTTTTCTTTTGGATAGATCAGTCCAATTTCCAAGAGCGAGAAAAAATGCCGATAGTGGAATAGTGAATGCTGCTAATTGATTAGTAGTGGAGTGATTGAAATTGATAAAAATAAATAAATAAATAAACACTTTTTAGCAGAGGTATATAAGAAACTTCTGAAATTTTAATTTTATTTCATCACTGGGGTCATTTCATGTACAGGAGAGAGGCAAAGATAAATTGACGTTTGCTTTTGTATCGCGATGTAAACAAAGTGACAGAAATTTTTCCCTTCAGTGATTTTAATATGAGATTCTATTAAGAATTTCTTTGTCACGTGTCGGCTTAGGCAAGGGAATCTTAGGCATCTTTTTAAAAAGATATGCAGGTGTTGAGAATTTTTATCCCTTTGTCTTGAGATCGAATGAATCAGCAATTTTGTTAAGAGTGTGTTAGAAATAACTAAATAAAAAAAAATGGGAAGTGATCAGGAAATAAGAGAACTTTTTAGAATGATAAGGGCTAAATTAAGATAAAAATTTAGGTGATTAATTAATTTAAATCCTAATTTTTAAAATATTATTAAACACACACACACATTTGTAAAGAGTGCTGCAAAGAAAAAAAGTGCACCTCCAAAATGTTTTTTAATTTTAAAAGCTACATCATATTTAAGTGCACATTTATTGAAAAGCAAGGCAATATTATGCGAAAACTGATTGGTTCATTCGCTTCTAATTCTTACTTCCAAAGCACAAATTTCCTTTGCGGGATCAGAACATGGAAAGGGCCATTTTCAAATGATTATGAAAACGATTTAAAATACGAATACAAAAAGCAGCTGAATTCATTTAATGAAGAAATTGGTTTGGATAATTTCTATTCTAATGTTTTGAGGAGTAAAGAATTTTCTGATTTTGCTTGTTGAAACTCAGAGAGAAAATTCTTTAGTCTATGTGTGAAGTCTTCAATGTTTCGATCTCGAGAGATTTACTGCAATATGCAAAATTAGCACTTGAGAGATATGAAAGCATAAAAAGCAGGTGAAATTTCATTAAGAAAAAAAGTCCAATAAACGCAAAGCATCTTTACAAATGAAATTGTAGTAGAAAATGAAACAGATGACTTTAGAAATCCACAAAAATTGATATTCAAATATATAAATTGGCAAAAAAAGCTTTGCAATGTTTCTTATTAAGTAATCATTAAACAGTTTGTATTATGATAGCAAGAAGGTTATTTTGTGTTTTGTTTCTTAATTTTATGTGGCACGAGGAGATGATCAATAGCTTTTTCCCCTTTTGAATTCTGGGCAATAACAAAGAGAAGTTTCTTTTCTAAAGAGAACAGTCTAGGCAATAACAAAGAAAAGTCTTTTTTCTGAAGAGAACAATACATAGAAGCATTTATTGAATCTACTATTGTTTCAAGTAATGCCGCTTATTTCCCTTCGCTTTTTCTACTAATAAAAATTAGAAGGTATTGTCATCCTACTGTAACCAGCACATGAGATTCTCTTAAACTCATGCAGGGAAAGAACAGTGAATTTATTTTCCAGATTTACGTGGCAATGAGTTATTGAATTGTTTAAAAAATTTGAGCAAACATAACTTTTACTGTTAATATAAAATAACTTATATTGCAAAGACATTTCAATGTTCCTTCGAATTCTTATGTAATTTTATAAACAAACAAAGTATTCCGTTAGAATTTCCGGCATTCTGTCGGATAAGAAATACAATATAATGTTTTCATACTATTTTTTAGGATGCTTAGGATGTCGACCAAGTAGCTCAATTTCATCACAAATAAACCATCGCAAAAATTCTTGCCTCCGATCTGTTTTCTTCTTCTAGGAAAATGGCGATTTCTTCTCTTAATTCATAAACCCGTTGCAAAAATTTCCCACGTGATAACCATCTTGCCTCGCAATAAAATAGTAAAGCTGAATGTACTGAACCCATGTCTTTACAAAGTTCGGAAAAGATTCTCAATTTCAAGGGGTCTCATTTTCATATAATTTACTACGATTACAACCGTAGTTAACACAATATTCAGACCAGGACTCATTTCTTTCGAAGCCAAATCTTCTCTGTGGATCATGCAATGTGTCCAGACGCACTGAGGCTATTTTTGCTTGTATACCTTGGAATCTTCAGGACATTGAACGAGCACCATCGGTGCATATTCCGACGCAATTTTTCCATTCTATGTTTGCCTCGTTCATAAAATCATTTAAAATAGCAAACAATGCGAGGGCCGTTATTTTGAATTATATTGGTTTGCAGAAAAGTTGTTCTTCCACTATTGACATATTGCCGCATGGAAGAAAGACAGTCGAATCTTCATGGCCGAATGGTCATGGCACTGGTCTCATGATCAAGAGACCTGGGTTCGAATCCCGCTAGAGGCAATGCGATTAATAGCATATGTAAATACTTAATTCCTTGACTTTATGTTTTCCTTTATTTCATGTTCCAGAAGATACTGGACATTTCTTTAGTTTGCCAGACAAGTGTTCTGGACTTTTCTTACTGTCTCCAGAAGAGTATTCTGGAACTTTCTCTGCTTGTATAAAAGCAGAAGATTTGTCAGTTACTGTATTCTCAATTATGAGTTCAGATTTCAGTAAATAAATTGGTTTAGATCTCCCTCTTGTGTTTGTCGTTGAGTTCTATACTATAGTTCTACGTGACATTCTTCGGTGGAGGCGCCGGGTACGATTCCAGTCAGCGTGGAAACGCAATTACGCAGAAGCGATCGCCTTAAAGACCTTGAACCAGAATTTGGACTTTATTTCCCACCACCCAGAAAGACAAGGATAATGCCTGCAGAACAGGAAACTAAACCTATCATCCTGACATCTGCACAGCCACAATATAGAAATCCGTCTGTATTTAAAGGAGATGTGGGACAAGACCCAAGAAAATGGCTGAAGGAATACGACAGAGTGTCAAAATTCAACAGATGGGATGACATGACTTGCCTCGCCAATGGTTTCTTTTTCCTGTATGGCACAGCAAAGCAATGGTTCGAAAATAATGAAGGGAAATTGACTTCCTGGGATATTTTCAAATCAATGCAAAAAGAGGCATTTGGTGAAACACAGCACTATGTAAAGAAGGCAGAAGAGGAGCTAAAGAGTAGAGCTCAAAAATCTGGCGAAAGCACGCACTCGTACATCCAAAGCGTGTTAGGGTTATGCCATCAAGTTAAACCAGATATGTCAGAAGAAGAGAAAGTGTCTCATCTTATAAAAGGAGTCGCCAAAGATGTTTACCAGGAACTACTGACGTAAGAAATAACCACTACAGAGGACTTTATTAAATGGTGTAGAAAGATCGAAGAGATGCAGCAGAAGAGGATCCGGGGTAAGAAATTTGAAAGGCTCCCAAATGTCGTACCAATGGCTGCAATTGACCAACAACTGGATCTGGTATTACTATTACGTCAAATAGTGAGGGAGGAGGTCCAGCGCCTTATGTCTCCAGTAGTCGATCTTGAAGTCCAAGACAAAGGCATTGAAGCCATTGTTCGAGAGGAAGTGGAAAATGCTTTGGCTCGTTTGTTACAGACCACACCAGAGTGGACAAAGATCAAACTAAGACGCCGACCTTCCTATGCTGACGTTGCCAGACGACCTACGCCCGTAACACAGCAACACTGAGGAAGACAGATGTCTGGTGCACTCCTGATAGAAGATCCGTCTGTTTCCATTGTGGCCGCCCTGGCCATGTAGTTCGATACTGCCGAGATCTCAAAGCTATTTTTGAGGCATATCGGGCAAATAGAAGAGATTTCAGCCGTCCGCCGTCGAATGAGGGACGCTATGCCGACGAATACAGCCGACCAGCAGTCCGAAGTTTGTCGCCCAGCCCATCACGAGGATGATCGCCGACACGCAGCTATAGATCTCCGTTGCCATATAGAAGATACAGTCAATCTCCTAGCCGGAGAAATGAGAAAAACTAAGCGGTGCGACCTTCCTTGGGGGTGAGGCCGCTAGTGACAAAAATCCTCCGATGCCGCAACATTGTGCCGCAAAGATGACCGGAAACAACATAGAAGTAATCGTCGACAATGAGCCAGTACCTGCCCTTGTGGACTCGGGAGCCTCATTTTCTGTGATCTCGGAGAAGTATCGTCGCCTACTGAAGAAATTTATGTTTCCCACAACTAACAATGTTCTTTTAAAAGTCGCCGATGGAAATTACCTGAGACCAATGGGAAAATGTATGCTTCGTCTCGAAATCAATGGCCGATCTTAAGCTTTTGAATTTATTGTCTTGCCGCAATGCAGTCACGATATCATCCTTGGTTGGGACTTTTTGGGCGCTTCTCAAGCTGCTATAGATTATGGCCGTTCGGAGCTCTTGTTTCAAGACGTCATTAGAGAATCTCAAACTCCAGACTCCAGCCGTTTATTCACTTTGGAAGATTATACAGTACCTGCTCGTTCTATCAAAAAGGCCACCGTCTTGGGCTGTAAGAACCTTCGAGCTATTGATGTAATAGTAGAGGGAAATAGGATGCTCCTCTTGAACAAGGAAGTTGCTATTCCGTCTACTATAGTTACGCTCCTTAATGGTAAAGCCGAACTATGGGTTTCCAACGGACACGGAAAACCTCAGATCATCCTTAAAGGGATGTGCATCGGGTATGCCGAACCCTTAAGTGAAGACTGCATAAATACTGTAGACGAAGGATCGCTTTATTCCACGACCACTTCAAAGGCAAAGTTGGGTGTCATCGACTGTACCACGATGATAGCTCCGTATTTGAAAATCGACCAAAAAGAAAGAATGTTCACCTACTCCAGAGGTTTTCAGATATTTTCGATCAAGAAAGGACTTTCAAGAAAGGAAGTCAACTCAATGTTAAATACCGAATAAACACAAGCGACCACTTACCTATCAGTCAGAGAGCTTACAGAGTGTCCCCATCTGAACGCCGCATTATCAGCGAGGAGGTAACCAAAATGTTGGAAAGAGACATCATTCAACCATCAGAAAGTCCATGGTCATCTCCAGTCGTCTTCGTCAGGAAAAAAGATGGAAGTTGGCGTTTTTGTGTTGATTATCGACGACTAAACAAAATTACCAAGAAAGATTTGTATCCATTGCCGCGTATTGACGACACCTTGGATTGCCTGAAGGGGGCCAAATATTTTTCGTCGATGGATCTCTAATCCGGTTACTGGCAAATAGAAGTTTATGAAGCCGATCGTGAAAAAACAGCTTTTATAACACCTGAGGGATTATACGAGTTCAAAGTGATGCCATTTGGCTTTTGCAACGCTCCTGCAACTTTTGAAAGGATGATGGATAATCTTCTGCGACATTTAAAATGGACAATGTGCCTTTGCTATTTAGATGACTTTGTGATGTTCTCAGAAACATTTGATGAACATATTCAGAGGTTGAATACCATCCTTCAGTGTCTACAGAACGCCGGCCTTATCCTTAATCCAAAAAAATGTCGCTTTGCAGCAAAAGAATAAAGATCTTGGGACACCTAGTATCCAGTGATGGCGTACGACAGAACCCAGAAAAAGTAAAGGCCGTGAGTGACTTTCCCGTGCCTAGGAATATCCATGACATCAGAAGCTTTCTAGGACTTTGCTCTTACAGTTGCCGATTTATAAAGGATTTTTGCCATAAAACCGAACCTCTGCAGTTGTTACTGAAGGGGGACACAAAATTCTATTGGGGACCTGAACAATTAGAAGCTTTTAATAACTTGAAGAAAGATCTTACCTCCGATCCTGTCTTAGGCTTTTATGACGAAACTGCACCAACGGAACTTCACACCGACGCGAGTGGATACGGAATCGGCTTAATATTAGTTCAAATACAAGATGGGAAGGAAAAAGTAATAGCTTATGCCTCGCGTACTCTGACGAAGGCTGAGAGAAACTATTCCACAACTGAAAGAGAATGCCTTGCGGCCATATGGTCTATAACTAAGTTTCGGCCATATCTCTTTGGAAAGGCTTTCAAGATCATCACTGACCATCATTCCCTGTGTTGGCTGACAGGACTGAAGGATCCCTCTGGAAAACTCGCTAGATGGGGGCTGCGACTCTAAGAATACGACGTATCAGTGGTGTACAAAAGTGGAAGGAAACACAAAGATACTGATAGTCTGTCCAGAAACCCATTGAAAGTCGATGCTTCATGGTCTGGGGACTCCATAGGTGCCACTTTATTCACTAATCTCTCAGAAGAACAGATGAAAGATCCAGAAGTGGCAAGAATAATAAGAGACCAACAAAGTACCGAAGCAAGCAGGCTGGGAAACTTTTAAGTAGTCGAAGGAGTCCTCCACAAAAAGAATTTTGATCCGTCCGGAAAGAAATTTCTATCAGTGATCCAGAAGCATTTACGGCTCAGTATTCTAGAATCTCTCTGTGATGACCCTACCACCGGACATCTAGGATTCATCAGGACTTATGATAGAATAAGAAAGCGATTCCATTGGCCAGGTTTGTACAGAAATGTTCGAAGATATGTGATGCACTGCCGAGAATGTCAAAGGAGACATTCTATTCCTCAGAAGCCACCAGGTTATCTCGTGCCTATTCCACCAGCTGCCGCTAATTTCCATCGCGTCGGAATCGACCTGCTAGGACTATTTCCAAAATCTGACGACAGCAACAAATGGATTGTAGTGTGCACCGATTATTTGACACTGTACGCAGTCACCAGAGCTTTACCGAAGGTGGAATTTACATAAATTGTTAAATTCCTACTAGAGGAAATAATCCTGCAGCATGGAGCTCCAGGAGTTATCAAGAATAATAAGAGACGGTGGGCAGGATTTTCAGTCCTAGCTGGTGTCCGATATTAATCGACTGTGCAATATCACTTATCGAATGACAACAGCATATCATCCGCAAACAAATGGCCTTACAGAGAGATTCAACAAAATGCTAGCAGATATGCTTTCTATGTATGTTGATGTAGAACAGAAGAACTGGGACCAGATATTACTGTTCGTCACATTCGCCTACAACACTGCCAAGCAGGACACAACAGGTTTTACGCCCTTCTATCTCCTACATTGGCGAAAAGCTGAAACGCCGTTGTATACGATGTTTCCTCTCTGCCCCAACGAGTTCAGCCAAGAAGTCGATTACGTTAGTCATCTGATCAAGAAGGCAGAAGAATCGAGACAATTAGCTCGTGCACGAACTCTCGAGGCTCAGCAGAAAGATCGCCGGCATTATGACTCCAAGCATCGGATAGTGGCATACGAACCAGGGGATTTAGTGTGAATTTTTATTCCAGTTCGTAAAAAGGGGCTTTCTGAGAAGCTCCTCAAGAGGTACTTCGGCCCTTATCAAGTCTTGAGGCGGTTGTCCGAAGTCACCTATGAAGTAGCCGATTTCGATCATAATTCTAGAAGGCGGAAACCGAAGGAAGTTGTCCACGTTTTACGCATGAAGCCATACCATGACCCAGAAGAACAAGACGACCAACATTCTTATAAAATAATGGAGGTTCCGGAAAGAGACATTTCTCAAGAGACTACTCACCGTGAAGACACGACAGTTTATAATGGCCCTTTGACTCGATCGTGAGCTAGAGCCACACAATGAAATGGCATAACATCGAGACGCTGTTCTTCTATGGAGGGAGCAATGACGCATGGAAGAAAGACAGTCGAATATTCATGGCCGAATGGTCATGGCACTGGTCTCATGATCAAGAGACCTGGGTTCGAATCCCGCTAGAGGCAATGCTATTAATAGTATATGTAAATACTTAATTCCTTGATTTTATGTTTTCCTTTATTTCATGTTCCAGAAGATACTGGACATTTCTGTAGTTTGCCAGACAAGTGTTCTGGACTTTTCTTACTGTCTCCAGAAGAGTATTCTGGAACTTTCTCTGCTTGTATAAAAGCAGAATATTTGTCAGTTACTGTATTCTCAATTCTGAGTTCAGATTTCAGTAAATAAATTGGTTTAGGTCTACATCTTGTGTTTGTCATTGTGGTCTATACTATAGTTCTACGTGACAATATTATCACAAAATCGAACATAGGCAATTAAATGACCATCTTTATTACTATCTGTTACTTCATCAAACTGCTCTGAAAACAATTTGTCACGCAACTTCGAGAAAAGCTGACACTGTACATCTTCAGCTATATCACCAATTCGACGAGCAACAGTATCATTTGAAACAGGTACGGACTGCAATTGTTTTGATATATTATCTCCAAACATAGTTTCTACAATCTCAATTGCTGCTGGCAAAATAAACTCTTCACCAATGGTGTGAGGTTTTTTACATCTGGCTATTTTATATGAAACTTTGTAAGATGCAATTAAAGCTTTTTTATTCACAGATAAAATTATTTCTTTAAAAAATGATTTTTGCTTTTTATATGATTTTAATTTTAATTCGGAGAATTCGCTGGTTTTGCTGACGTATTCACTATGAAGCGTTTCCAAATGTCGTTTAAGTTTATTAGGCTTCATGCTGCTTGCGGCTAACATTTTTGAGCAAATTATACACAGGGGCCTTTCTTCTTCATTTACTTCACTACTGGTAAACCCAAAATTTAAGCATTCTTGAGAATATTTTCTTGATTTTGTTTTAGGAACCACGCTCGTCAGTGTACTTGTTGATACTTGATTGTCGTCTAATGCTGGCTTACTTCCGCTTAAAAATTTATCCACGAGTCCGCATAAATCTGCTGTCGTAAATATTTAATATGAGGAATTGCAATTAACACGAAATTATATATAACATACACATTCACGATATATTCGACAGCGATAGAAGGATCGACTCGAATGAGACTGGCTGGAATTGAAACTTGCGCTATCAAACATTTTCCTCCTTCCTATGAGAAAACATCTGCGCATGCTTGTGACGGCATTAGTTGTGTGGATTCTATTCCATAAACATTACTTATTTTTTTCTCCTTTGTTTAGTCATGCTTCTGTTTTATTTCTTTAATTATTCGAAAAAATGTATTCCCAGTTTCTAAATTTAGCTCACCCCGTCTAGGTTAACTTTCATTGATGAATTTTTCTACTTTCATATTCTTTTAACGTTATCTCCCTGTTTGGCTTTCATTTCAAATATAATATTTAATTTTTCTCTGCTTTCATTCGCTTCATCTGTTTACTGCTCACTTTGCAAAATGCCAGATGTGGTTTCTCGCCAATGTTGACTCGCTTTTACTCTTTTTTTGGAAGTTAGTTAAAAATAATTTCAAAACAGAATACAAAATACTCAATATACATTATTGTTGTATACTTTTTATTGTAAGTGGGAGTGGGGGAGGTGAGATGAAAATTATGATTGAAAACTGGGCCACGAATACAGAGAGGTTGAGAAACGCTGTGCTAATTGAACTTAATTTCTATGTTAACTCATAATGAGTACGCTGTGTCTGTGGGAGAAAGGGAAAGGAGAAACTGAAATCTACAGGAGAAACTGATACAGCACATGAATAAAATTGAATTTACTACCACATTTCTAGACTATAATTTTAAACGTAAAATTTTCAATAGATAAGATTAGTTATACAAAAAATGGCAAGAAACAAAAATATATCGGTTGATGTGCGACATTTTGTAATAAGACATTGGAAAAAATGAAAAATCAGTTCGTTGTATAGGACATATCTTGAAATTGAGTAAGTTTACTGTTTTTAACATTATTCACAGGTTCAAAAAAGCAAATAGTGTTTAATACAAGCAAAGATCATGGCATCCCAGGACATTTAATGAACGTCAAGAGAGGTGGACTATGAAATAAGTTCACTTTAATCCAAAAACCAGAGCAGTAAATTGACTCTGAGACGTAAAAGTAAGTTTGAAAAATCTGTAAACCCTGAAACTGTCAGAAGCGTTTTCAGAAAAAATAATTATCAAGGCAAAGAACCTCAAAGAAAGCCCTACATCAGCGAATCAAATTCACAAGCTAAGCTGGCATTTGCTAAAATGTTTGTAAAACAATCAAAAGAATTTTGGGAAAATGCAATTTTTGTTGATGAAAACAACATTTTCGGATCTGATGGCAGGCGAAACGTTTGATGGAAACCAAATACAGCTATGCATGTCAAAAATTTACGACCTACTGTCAAATATGGATGTCGAAACCAAATAGCCTGGTGTTATATAAAAAGCAGTGCTGTCAGGAATTTACATTTTATTGGTTGCACAATGAATATACGTATCTATCTTTACATTTCCAAGCAAAATTTAAAGTAAAAGTGCGAACAAGCTGGGAATCTCAAGATACTTAAATTGTATGAAGATAAAGACCCCAATCATAAAGGACCCATCACTAATATTTGCAAGTAATGGGTCCTCTACCGCTGTCCTAGTGTTATTAAGACTTCTGCACAAAGCCCATATTTTAATCCCATTGAGCATGTGTAGGATTATTTGCAGCAAAAACTATATGCACATCAAATTTCTAACACGCAGGAGTTAAGAAAACATTTGGTCGAAGTGAGGGCAAAAATCGATGGATCATTTTCCAAAAAATTTGTCCACCTCATGACAAATAGACTATGAGAGGTCATAAAAAGCAAAGGTGGCCCATCGAGATAATAACTGTTAAGTTTGCATTGTTTTCCTTTATTTATTGGGAAGTTTCCCAATACATTTTTGAACATGTTTTTTTTATTTGGTTTCATCCATTTTCAATTATAACCGTAATTGCATTAATATGAAAGTTTTGTTGGAATTATTATGATTTGTATATATCAAAATAAAATTTATTTTTTATTTTAGTTTTATTTACATATTTAAGGGAAATATTATGATAAAAATCTGTGAACTTGTAGGGTGTCCCAATACTTTTTTTAGGAACTGTATAACTGCGATATGCGTACGCGATTGCATTAATTCCTTTTCTCACATCATGGGTTTATTCTTGTTTTACTTTTAATTTTAAGGCAAAAGTGAAATAAATCATTACCTTCTTGAATTTATAGAGTGTGGCTGTTTTTCGTGCATATACTGTAATTTCAGTTAGGCATATCATATGTGAATGTCCTAAATATCGCTTTCTAAGAATAAAATATTTCGGCAGAGATTATCCAAATTTGAAAGATACAATTGGCTAATCTTACCATATTAATGCATTTTCATTTTTACTTGACATCAATTTCTTGCATAATATCTTATTTCTATTTTCACTTTGTTACCTTAACTTTGCATTCCCTTACTGCATTGAGTAAATTTTTTGTATTTTAAGTTAACACGAGTTTGGCACAGCTTGGCCAGTATTGGCCCTTGCGCCATAAAAAACAATCAAATCAAATCAATATAACTTTCTTTGAACAAGGGTAGGAAAGTGCAGAATAATTCATGGCAATTGTATATATTAGTTGTATCAACCCCTTCAATAAGGAAAATGAGATTAGTAGAACATGGAGATTCTAAGGATTAACTCTAAGCTAAATGTGTAGCTTCCACAGCCAGGATATTTAGATCCTTGTATTTTATCACCAGTTAAAATTGACCATCAGCAATTAGCTTTGGATGATCGGACAGAAAGCCTATTCGAAATAAATAGTCCATGATATCAGTTCTGCTTTAAGTAACAAAGCAGGCAACTTGTTCCGTCTCTGATTTTTGTTCTTGAACAATTCAAAATCTCCTTGAAGTCTAGGCAGCTGGTGTTGTAACCTACTAAATATGGCCCCGACCTCCTGCCAGAATGAATACGAATACGGGGTTGTAATACAGAAAGAATATCGAGTACAGCAGATATATATGTTTTGTCCTCGTTAAATATTACATGTTAATCATTGCTCATGGCCATCATCGCACATTTCTGTCTATACTAATGATTTTTAAGAGCAAGCAGGAAATTATGTCCCGTTTTCGCATACTCGAGAAATAAGCTGAAATAGCAACACCATTCCTGTGGCACCGCATGCAAGCATGCTGTGAGTTAAGAGTTCAGTTACAAGAGATGAGTGCAGTTACAAGGATGGGTTACTTGTTAACCCGTCAGCTAAACTGATTACAAACGGATGCTGCAACTTGGCTACCGCGGTCATAAAACATTGCCAGCACGGAGCCTTTTATATATACTGTAACTGTATCTTTGATTCTTTCGAAAATTTTCGAGGCGATTTGTAACAATGTTATTCACATTTTGCAACCTGAAAGAATTCTGATGGCAGGGAGTTGCAAGGAAGGAACACTAGACATACCAGATGGACATGAAGCTGTATTCTGTTTCCCTGTGTATTGTCTTGCTAGTAAGTTGTTTTGGTATACCGTTCAGAATTACGACACTGACTGCCGTGTCTTGCCGACTTCACGGCTGTTTGAGATGCAACTTCGTCAGGTGCCCGACAATGGCTTTGTCACTTTGAAGAGAAACGGCACCACGTACAAGCCAGTGATGCCAACCGTCGGAATTCTTTCGACGATTTGATAGCTTTCGTAAGAAGAAGCGTTGCGACGGGCTGATATACTAGAAAAGATTCAAAGGGTCATACGCCTTCCGGAGGAAAAGAAATCATTCGACGTCCATCGTCACAAGAATTCGTAGTTGCCACGGCGACATTACGAGTCCCCTTAGCACCGAAGGAAGGAGAAAGTTATGTTCAATGACGCAACTCCTTTTTATCCATAAGCATTCGTTATTTAGTTCCGAACAAGTGCCAAAATGAGCTTTTGAACAAGTGACGATCTTAAGATGATATGGTTTAGTTTAATAGCAATTTTGAATTTTCCAAAGTAAATTTAGAATACTGTAGAGTACAGAAAATATGTACAGAAACGATAAACTGTATCTTTACAGGTTTCCTTCTTGTGCGGTGCCTAATAGATTGGAATGTTTATGAAGGTCTCTCTTTACATCGGCATTTCACCGTTTTAAAAGTAACGTGTCATCGAGTTAATTTAATTCGTTCAGTAAATGCATCATTGAATTGAAGATTTTTCATTTCTTGTTATACAGTCTACTTTTTCTGGGCTTTATTAGTAACCCTCAAGATATGTGGAAATAGCATTCTTGAATGACGAATTGCAACCCCATCGATTGTTATTATTAATGCATAATATCTATGAATAAAAATACAAACTCATTAGCAATTTATATGCTATAGAATGAAATTTTTCAACTTTTGTTCCCATATATCCTGAAGTAAAAAAGTTGAAAGAATTTCCTTTCATAATTAATTAAATAATTTATGTCAATTTAAAAATTTCTTATATGGAAAGAAAGTTTAAAGTTTCTATTCCTATTTAAATGAAAATATTACAGATACTTTAAATAATTTTATTTATATGCCTTCGAATGACATCGAGTGATGTTTAATTAAATGTTGTTTGATTCTTTAATAGAATTTTCAAGGCATCCGAACATGTTCAGAGCACTATTTTAGAACATGGTGTAGGCATACTTTAACCATATTTATGGGTTTAAGACTATTAAAAATTAGCAACAGAATGTCAATATTTGAAATAAACTTTAATAGTTTTTAAAAATTGGTAATTAATAGCATAAATTTAAGCAAATTTTAAACTTCAAATTTGTTACACCAAAAACTATTACTCTCATCCGAACAAAACTTATACCAAACGAAACTGCATAGTTTTCTCTAGGGAATGAACTACAAGCGTATGGTTATAATAATAAAAGTTTTAGATCCAATAAAAGATTTATTATGGAATTTTTAGTAAATTTATGATGTTATTTAAACAATAGGCTGTAAATTAAAAAAAATCATTCACTCAATCTATATTCTTTTAGTTCATTCCCTAGAAAGTAATAGAAAGACAAAGTCCACCAAATTTTATATATATATTATTTTATTTTGAGTTATTTGATTTAAAGTGAGAAAAAAAATGAGTAAAAATCAATTTTGAGAAAAATGCATTAAAAGTATACAGTAACATGTTTTAATAATAAATTATGTGTGCTCATACTTAAAAAAATTTACCACATTTATAGGTCATACCTTCTTTTTCCTCAGCTGTTAATAATTTTCCTTTTTTAATCATTTTTTTTTTGGCATTTGGCAGTGAATGCCACCTGGATTAATTTTTTCTGTTTTTGTCGAGATCAGAAAATTCTTTAACTACATGTGCACTAGGATGCATTCCAATAACCTCAAGGATAACCAGTAATCCTATAAAACCTTCGTTAAATTGTATTAAGACATAAACACCCCTCATCTGAAGGTTCGGAGCTCAACAAAGACATCTTTGGGTGCACACCTCCACAAAACACCGTTGAAACTCTCATTGGCATTTTGCGTTTTTTCATCCAAACAATTTTCGATATTTAAAACTAAATTTGTGTTTATACAAATTTTCAACATGTTTTTGGCCCTTTAAATCGGTGCTTCCGGCAATTTAAATATCCATTTCCGGTTTGCCGATCATTACGAAAATATTAATATTTGGTCTTCTAATTAACATAGAGTGAAAAGTAAACCTGTTTGGATATCATTTAAAAGAATTATTTAAAATACCATTTTTAGCGAAAATCAACCTTTTCAAAGTGTTCGGATACCTTAACTTTCTAAAAGAATTTAATTTTTGGAATTTAGCGAAACTTCTTTTGATTTTTCTAGGAACAATAATATTTAAATATTGTGTGATGCTATTGACTGAACTATAAATGTAGTTCGAAAGAAATCGTCTGTCCTGGTAGGCCGCCTGGAATACTAAGGGTCCAAATGGTTACTAAGATCACCGACAGAATAGTTTGCAAAATTCCATTCTGTAGGAGTCATTGGGATGGATGAAAGCAGCCACACTTCTATCAATGCATCTTCAAAGGGAGCGAAAATTCGCTCACTTTTCTACCACTTTAGTCTCATATTTGAGGCCCCCTCCCCGGACAGGACGAAGGTAACATGACCTTCCCTTACGCGATTCCACAAGATATATCCCGGTCATAAGCTCCAGGTCTGGTTCGACTTCTCTCGTACACTTCTCACCGTTATACGAGAGACAATAGCTCGACAAGAATTCCCTTTTCTTTGATCACAAATGCTGTGTGTCATTTCACTATTCCCGCTTCGTGCCCCTAGCTTAGCTTCATTAAAATTTGTTTAAATGCACACTGTAGCGCCACAGCACTGCTTGCATCAGTACAAAAGATCTGTGATGTAAAATAGAAGGAGCTTGTGCAGATAAATTCTGTTAAGGATAAATGTTGTTCTCTCTCTCTGCTGCGGCGTGGAAGTTTGGGAACTCAAAATTGCAGAGTTCATCCCGAAATAGCCCTTGCATTTTTGAAAGCATGACGCAAACAGGAATCAATGATAGAGCTCTTCACCTTTTGACACGGCACTGAACTATGAATGAATAGATAAATAAAAGCGACAAAAACTGTTTTTTGGTATAGATGATTCTATTATCATAAACAGAGTTTATGTATCAAATAAACCAAGAAAGGTTTTCCTGTGTAACGTTCCATTGCTCTAACTGCAGTTAAAATTGAAGAAAAATCCCAATTGCATGTTGTTGCTCGCAACTTTCAAACCTTAATGACGAAGCTTGGTCACAGCTCAGTATCTGAGGCGCTAAGAATTATGTTTTTGTCGAATTACGCAGATGCATCAGCATTCACAAAAACTTTATTAATACACACTTCAGTTGAGTTATTAATTAATTTTCAGATGCTAAATGTTCGACACGTACCTACTGTCCACCATAATATTGCCGCATTGAAAAGTCAGAAGTCGATTCTCCATGACCGAATGATCATAGCACTGGGCTTATAATCAAGGGTTCGCGAGTTCGAATATGGCTAGCAACAATGCGATGTACAGTTTGTGTAAATATCTAATTCTTTGGTTTTATGTTTCCCTTTATTTCATGTTCCAGAAGATTCTGGACATTTCTTTAGTTTACCAGACGAGTGTTCTGGACTTTTCTCACTGTCCCCAGAAAAGTATTCTGGAACTTTACCTGCTAGTATAAAAGCAGAAGATCATTCATTGTGTTCTCAGTTCAGTTAATAAATTGGTTTAGCTCTACTTCTTGTGTGTGTCATTGCGTTTCCCACTAAAGTATCCAAGTGACAAATTACTGAATCAATACATTGAAAATTTAAATATTTATTGACACATTCATTAGATTTCATTTTGATCCCTATAAATGTTTTCAGTTGGCAGTTCATTTGTTAGAATATAGTATTCAATGGTTTTCATGAGATACCATTGGTTTTAAAACCACGAATCCTAAAATGGAAACTGAACTGAAGACAGAATTGAATTAAAAATTTGCCCTTTGATAAAAATGTTCTAAAAACTATTTTTTCTTCCATTTATTTCAATTCATTGTCTTTCATTAAAATGCTAAGCATCGCTGAGAGGAGGGATCGAACAAAGATTTTGCAAATTCATTAAAAGAAACGAAAAAGCATCGGTGCTCTGCCTCATCGCATCAGGAGTAAAAGGGAAAGTATTGCAGTCAAAAAATGCATTTCGAAATTTTGATTTAGCAGACCTCCCTGAATTCGAAAATAATAATAAAAAAATTTGTTGGAAAAATCCATCTGTCTACAAAGGTCACTCCAAAACGATTTGAACCAGATGAAATTTGGTATACGGTATGTAAACCAAATCTAGAGATTTATATCAAATGCTGAGTCATAATATATTGAGAGGAAGTCTCTCTGTCCCGCTGTTTGAATATAAGTTTACACGACAGTCACAAAACGAAGAGAGCTGGATGAATCATTTAACATCCGCAGTGCCACATTTCGGGGCAAATTCAACAAGGGTTGTGTAAATGACTTAATAAAAGCAGGCAAATATACCGAATTGTGTAATTACAATCGCAGTTGCGCGTCGGTTGGAAAAATCGAGTCTAAAACACAAGTCTACCTTTATTAGAGAGTATGAGAGAAAGGTTTTGGAGAGACTACTGCCGCTGGTTCAGTTCTCGGGTTTATATTTGTGCGAACAATGACCCGGATGTTGTGTGCTAACGGGATGACTGAGTGCAACTGAAAAAGACGAATGAATCAGCTTGTAGATTTTTCAAGAGAAGATTAGATGGGAACTGCATCCTCCAACGCACCGTTCATTCCCGGGGACTGAAACCTCCGCAACTTTACGCATGCGTCAGGAGTGTTAACTTTGTCAAAAAAGGAGGAAATGTTCGCGTATAGCTGTCGGGAGAACACAGATGATTTGCAGGAGTGATAACCATTCTTCTTTCTGCGTGTTACACCTTAACGAAGTGCGCGAACCTGAATTGAATAGCACATATTTACAGTTCTCATGGTCAAATGATATTAAACTCTCTATCCACTTCAAAATGGAAGACGACAGTTATTTAGAACTATTGCCTCTCACGTGATCACATTCATGACAGGCACACCTCACCCGAGCAAATTTTGTTCAAAATTTGATAGTTAGTTATGAAGGTTAACTATTTAGAGATGCATCAACTTAAAATGGCGGCCAAGGCAAATAGCCAAAACTGCATTCTCCGTCCACCTATCCTCTTTTTTTTTTTAAAAAAAAATGCAATCAGAGCTTTATTTAAAAAGTTTTTATAAAACGCAATGTAACATAAATAATAAATTATGAAACACTTTTAATTAATGTGATTTACATACTTTAAACGAAGTAACAATACAAATTATATAAGATAAATGTAGACAAAAACAATTACATTTCTAATTCCTCTTAAAATCATTTCAAAGATAAATTTTAGTATAAGAATTTGTTTTCTTTTACAAAATAAAATAAAATAAACTCGCCATTAGAGGCAATTACAAAGAAAATATATTTGGAATTTCTGATTATCTTTCAGCTTGGTGATTGCATTTAATCACAAGATTATGTCTGTTTTTTTTTTGATCCTTAGCTGCGTTTACGACCACACTTTCTATTTAAAATATTATTAGGTTAGGCGTTTTTCCCTCACTTCCTGACGTACCAACTATAAATCCAAGGACACTTTAAGGTTGTTTGAATCACTACATAAAAAGAAAGGGGGAAATGTCATATAGCTCTAGTATGTCAAATTCGAAGTATTGCAAACTTTACCATAATCATTGAGGAAATGATGATATTAAAAGTGCTCTCTAGTATGTCGAATTCGAAGCATTACACACCTTAGCGTAGTCATTATGAAGACGATGATATAAAAAAAAAAAAAAAAAAAGTGAAATCGAAAGGCCTCGAACTGCTGAATGTGAAGTTTCACATCCAGTAGTTTAAGGTTGTTGAATCCTGATAAAGTTGTTTGTGATACTGCAAGATAGGCTATAAACTACAATCATAAGAAAGAACTTGATATGAGAAATTTACAGTGTTTAATATATCTTTAATATAGTGTAAGAGGAGCATATTAAGCTGAAAAGTCAATAGCAAAATTAAAATGTGTAAAAATTGTAGCAGTTTGCATACATTATGGTAATTCTGTAATGGGCCAGATTGAAACGTTTAAGTGGTTTTGAGCAGAAAATGTCATTTCATCTTTCATCACCAGGAATCACTGGATTTTGATTACACTGTAACTGCGACTCTGTCTACCAGTGTTATTATATACCAAATGGATAGGTGGAGTTCAGATATGTTCTTTCGATTCTAGAATTAAACAGCACAGTTTTCTATTTTAATTCATTTTTAATTATCGAATCAAAAACTTCACATCTTGTAAAATGACAAAAAATGAAGTAATTTGTTGCACTGCGAAAACGGAAAAATTAAATGTACATCAAGTTTCTTACACGATACTTTTGCCTATTTCCTCTGCAGTGGAAACGTGGAATTTCGAACGGGCTATCCAGATCCAATGCCAAGTGTTGCCCGTGTCATGCAATCTTCAGATGACTTTTCGTAAAATGGATGAAAACGAAACGATTCTGTGCTCTGTTGCATTAAGAAGAACTGATGGATTAAGCCCTCCAGTAAAGGCTCTGATTCGGATTGCTTTCAGCGGTTCTACATGTCCGATAAATTCTCCGAAAATTTTGCGAAGACCAGAAATGAGATCTGGCGATGAAATAAGAGAAACTGTTGACGAAGTCGTACCTTTCGGCGATACGAGTCGATTGCCAGACCAGAATTTGACTGCTAAAGTGTCAATATACATCATGCACTGTCATTCGGACAGAGATCTACATTTGCCAGCAGAATCGGTGCTTGAAAGGGATGGCACAAAATTATTTGCTCTTCTCTTCACTATTGCTTTGTGTTGCTGGCCTCTGGTGTTCGGAACAGAATATTTGCCGATTGTTTGATCAATTGAATTCATCTGAAACAGTCTCGTTCACGAAGTGCTTATCTGAAGTTTTTGCAAATTCTAGTCGCTTTGCTTTTTAGCTGCTTCGATTTATTATAAAGCAACTCAATAACTTCAGCAAAATGAGCGAATTTCTTCTTATTTCAATAATGCAATTTAGTTCCTCAGTGCATCGCAAAACTATTTATCATGCATTTTTATGAAAATTTTAAGGATGTTCTTATTTTTTGTGTTTTATATTTTTAATTTCAATTTTGAACCATTTTTCGATTTTGTCCTTTTTTGTATAGCTATCATTTGTTTTTATAACTGGTTTTTGAATGCAGTTCTAATTTATTATGGTAAAATTTAACAAGATCTAAATTCTGCGAAATTTTCTTCTCGTGTGTTGGAATTTGTTTCACAATTTATTTGAAAGAATTTGTAATTTTTTTATTAAATATAATTTTTGTGGGATATTATTCGCATACTTATTTTTACGATTTCTCATTCTAATTTAAAAAAATTCTGTCTTCTGCTTTATTTTTAATATTTAAGTTTTACGATATCAATTAAAGTTAAAATGTCATTATGAAATTTTCTTCCATATTTTTATAACTACTTCCATAATTTCAAGATGAGTTTATTTATCTGAGTTTAAATATGTAAATGCTAATTTCTATTCAAAAAGCCATATATAGCATATAATTTATGAATTTGATATCATTGATGAAATTTTAAAATAAGACATCTTTGAGTAACCCAAGTTAAATTACAAATTTTTGTCGAATGTCGCCTTCTACATGATATTTAACATTTGTAGAATTATTTGGGAAATTTTTATAGTCTTCCACGAGAAACGCAATGCCCCATTTGTGACATTCTTCCATGTAATGCTTGTGACGCACTTGTTCAGCTTTGTGATCACACAAAAAAGCCTCAACTCGCATATTTGTTTTTATGTCCGATATTTATATGGGCCACGCTGACTTTGTAGTGAGATCCCGTCTTTAGAATTCGAAAACTTGGATCATTTCACCGTAAATCTGTCATGTTTATCAGGATCGCTGTGGACTCTTTTTAAGAAGACTTCGGTCTGACTTCAAGCACAACTCGATTTCTTCAAAAGACTGCAGTGACTACAGGCATGTTAAATATGACACGTCTTCTTGCTGGTATGGTGCGAAAGTTCAGAAAAGGAAATGAGATTCGGAATCCAATTCGGAGAATTCCAACGAACTGAAAGGTTTTAAAGTCTTTTCCAAAATAACCGCCGTTCTGTTTTGAAAAGGCAACGTCTGCAGAACTAAACCGATGCGTATGCCGGGTTGTGTGTCTATTTGAACATTACATATATGATTTAGGCTTAAATGTAATCCAAGGAAGTTTTGTTCCTGATTTATTCATTCTAAATTTAATTAATAAACATTTTTTTGAGAATTGAATGCTTATCTTCGTTTAGATTTAGACTAAGTTTGATTCTCAAGCTTATTCGAAAATTCTAGTCCCTTTTTATGCTCGCAAAATGTTAACTTCTAATTTAAATTTCGCCAATTTTTTTTCTAAATATTATCTATATAGAAGCCATTTTAAATTGAAAAACACTTCTGGAATACGATTTAAAAAACCTGTGCATACTTGGACAAAGAGAAAAAAACTTGTAAGGCATTTTATAACGACTGAGGACGTCGAAAAATAATGTAGATCTGAAATTTTTACCTTCTTTAAGATACACTTCAATAGAATGCTATAAAAATTGACTTAAATTAAAACAGGTAGTCATTTTATTTTTTTCCACATTTTAAAACTTATTTCTCAATGACTTGAACTCGATCTCTGAATCATTTTTATCCCAACTCTTCGGCAATGCGCTCCTCGAAAGGCATTTCAGATTTTACTTCTGATTTGATAACAGATTTCGTTTGCTATCTCGGGCGATATTATGGAGAGAGCACAGGATAGAAGCAAGTTTTGCGCATGCGCGTCGTCCAAGAATTGTATTTAACTATACATATCAATTTAAAAAAAATAAAATAAATGCAATATTTTGTTGAACTTTCCGGAATGGCATGGAAAAAGAGATTCAATATCCGTAAAAAAATGGCGCTGCCGCTATTCAGATGGGTCTTGAAAACCTACAAAATAAGCGAAATTTCATTTTGATTCATCTATTATGCCCCAAAAGCTCCTCGAGAAACTGTAGAGATGGAATTTCTGATTTGAGAGCCCTATTAAGTTTGGTATTTGATGCGATAACTATTCCAAGAAAGCAATGTGTTGGATTGAAGATTTTGCATATAGGAGATTTGGGTATATAAAAACAATAAGAATTTTACGCATGATTCGTAGTAAATATCAATGTAAAAGGAATGTAACACTTTGTTCACGTTTCGCGAATAACTTGGGAAATGATACCCAAAATGCATCGATTAAAATATTGTGCCGTTATTTATATTTGAATGGATGACCGAATAATTGCATACGAAAATCACGTCACACATTCTTTAACAAGGTGTGTAGATTTAGTTATAATTTAATAACCGATGGGTTTGTTATTTCATGCTGTATCTATTCTAAAAGCACAATGCATTGTATAGTAGAAAGATTTGCGCATCTACGAGACCCATTCTAAAATTATAGGAATTGTACAGATATTTTGTATTAAAAATCATTTTTGAAGTAAAATGAATGAAATATTTTGTTGAAGTTTCAGAAATGGTATGAAAGATAAACAATATCAGTAAAATAAAAAAAAAGCACAATGAAGCTTCAATTTTCAGAATTGAACTGATGACTGGAAATAACTAGCGAAAAGTAATGCTTTCTATTTCATCACAAGCCATGCAGATTCAGCACTCATTTGACAACCAGACTTCGGTTGGTATTTGAAGCTACATCTTTTCAAAAAGCACAGTGTATTGGATAGAAGTAAGTTTTGCGCATGTTCGAGTTCCTACAATCTAAAAATTAAACAGATTGTGTAGATGTATTGTAATTTCCATCACAAATAAGAATCATAAGATTTAACAGAGCTACAAATCTGGCAAAAAATGTTGCTGCTTCTGTCATTGCGTTTTATAACAGCTGTGGAGATTTAACTTCCAACCAGCCATTTTCTGATTCCAAAAGCACAATGTACGGAATGGAGGAAATCAAGTTTTGCGAATGCACGAGGTCTAAAAATTATAATTGTGCAGTAAACAGAAACGGTATGCGATGACCGTGAAATAAATTTAAATATCTGGTTATCGAAATTTAGATTTGAACCGAAGACCTGTTAGCCGACAGAGATCCCATGTGCAACTGATCCGTCGAGAAGCACCAGAGATTCGACTTCTAGATTGGGAACAAGATTTCGTTTGAAATTGATGCGATATGATACCTAATGCATTGGATATAGGCAAGTTTTGCACTTCTGCGATACCTCCTATTTAAAATTTATATGAATTGTATAGATATTTTATTGGAAATATACGTTTTAAATGGAATAAAATAGTCTGTTGAAGATCTAATATCTGCCTGATCTTAAAGATCTGATATCTAAAATGATACGGAAAATAAAAAATATAAATATAAATTGCCGGATTTTATATTCAAGCTGAAGGCCTACAAAAGAAGCGAAATATTGTGCTGATTATTCCGCCATGCTTCGCGTTCCTCGAGATAGCTTCAGATTTTTCTAACTTGGTAACCTGAGGTCATTTGTTATTGGATGTTATATCTATTCTAAAAAGGCAATGCATTGAACGGAACCGAGTCTATGCATCAAAAAATGATAAAATGTATGCAGAAATTTATACTTAATATCTGTTTTATAAAATAAAATAAAAGGAATGTTTCGACGAATTTACATAATCTGCGATAGCAGTAATGTACGAAATTTGTGAAGTAGAAAATCTGGTTCACATTATTCGGATTCGAAGTGTATATTTAAAAAAAAGGTGAAATATTCTGTCTAATATCCCATGAAAACAAATTTTTCTTGCGAGGCACTGGAGATTGAACTTCTAATTTGAGAACAAGACTCAGTTTGCTATTTTATATCCATTCTAAGAGCGCAATGTTCAAGATGGCAAGTTTTGAGTGTGTCCGAGACCTAGAACTGATAATTATAAGATTTCGAGGTAAATTTTAATTTTATAGAGGGAGTATTTCGTTAAAATTTTAAAGCAAGGTTTCTAAAATAAAATAACAATGCAGGTAATCTAAAATAACAGTAAAATCTTTCTTCTGATTTGGTAACCAGATAGTTTGCAATTGGATGCATTCTTTATTATCTTTTTTCAGACTTTGCTATTAACTACCATGGATATCATACTACAAACGGCAAAAATATATATTAAAAAATGTTCTAAAATTTTTTGGAAAACACCACTTTTATTGAACCGTAATTTATTTAAATGGATCGCATCACTAATAATTAATTTCTGAAAATATTAAGATGGTATGTTTTCTTTGAGAACTCAGAAATGGCACATATTTCTAAATTTCAGAAATCAAGAAGTTGATTCAGTTAAAAATATCTTCGTTGCAACGATAAAAAAAGACAAAATTGTGTAAAAAACATTCAGATCTATAGAGACGTTTTGTTTCCTTTTTTTCTACAACATTTAAAAACTTTTCTTACAATTGCTACAAAATTTCGAAGAAAAACACACCACCAGAAAATCTTATGAAGGAAAACATAACCCTTTCTTTGAAAAAATGAAAACACCGGAAGAAACTTTGAAAAGAATATTTTCTCACAAAGCTTTAACAATGTCAGAACTTTCTTGGATATTCAAAAAAAAAAAAAAAAAAATCGATTTATTGAAGGACGATCGAAGATTTAACTTTTTATTAAAAAAAGCAGTTTCTCTCTTTCTTGTAGCGATGGGAGGTTCTTATTTTTATCATTGAAGGTTCAGAAGTGTCTGTGCATCTTCTCTGTTCCTCCTGAAATAGCCTCTTTTTTCCACCTCTGCTAAAGCGCCGAAATCCATTTTCTGGAGCGTTTGGACTGAATTCGGTATTTTTATGTGAACTCCCAGCAAGCAACTACTGATTTAAACCGAACTGCGTTTCTTGATAAAATGATTTTGAGAAAATGCATCCCATAGTTTTCCCTCCGCCTCCAAATCTTATTTCGAAGACTCTGGAAAATCCACGTATTGCAGCAAATGCGATCAATGCCGAGACTGCGCACGATCGCCGGCGGTCACTTACGATCACAAAACACACTGAATGGTGATCGTCGTGAATTCAGCACATCTGAAGGGGCACCACTCGAATAATGAAATGACTAAAACATTCTATCGCCAGTCTATTGTGGACAGATTTTCTTTCGCATCTGCGCACTCGTATAGCTTGGACATTTTCTGTTGCCTCCTAGATTCATGTATTTTTGGATTTTATGAAATTTCAGCACTATTTATAAATAAATGCTTCAAATTTAGCAGAACGAGGTGTTTTCTTAAATGTGTCGTCGAAATGAAGAGGGAAAGACAGCCTATACCATGAGTATAAAGTATACCAGAGAAGTACTAACTGGATGGACTAGAGGACCTATCTCTCTTTCAAATGCTGTACACGAATTCTAGCCATAGTCATTTCGATTTGCGATCGCACATTCGGTGGACGATTTAGATATTTTGCAGCCCTAGGCAATGCACATTATGAGGATCTTGTGTTAATAAGATGGGCGGTTCAGTTCCCCATTACGGCACAATTTTAATCAATGATGAGTCCAAACTGCGCAGGGTACATGCTTGTGCATAATATTATTGAAGCAAATGTTCAATTCAAATAACTAAGCGAGCATAATGAAATACAAAGGAGCCTGACTAATTATACTTGATGATAGAACGTTAATATTTTATCATTCCCAGAATCTCTATCTTTTACAAACTTATTTGACAACAAATAAAATAAATTTTTTTATCGACTTTCCGCCTAGCGGCTATGGGCAGCTGTATAGGCTGCCTTGTTAGGAATACGCTATTTTGCATACGGAGGATTCGCAACAATTTAAGTGATGTCAAATATTAAGATAATATTAACATGCAACAATTTAGGGGTTTGCGCATGCGAAAATTTATGGTAGACAAGCCAGTTTCTTTGCAAGAATCGTTGAAAGTGACCGGTAAAAATTGGGCATACCGTCAGAAGGATTTAATGATTCAACTGTAGAATTTACAACTATTGAGGTCACAGCTTAAGTATTAACGAGGCACTTGATTATTATTAAGTTCAAGGCTAAACACGTGCACATACTGTCCAAGTATACGGTCAAATTCTTTTTGCTTCCTTATGAGCTTGCTACTTCGACATCACATTAGCGGAGTTTATTGCATTTAGGAGTTAGGTGTAAAATACTGTAGACACAATTCATGAATTTATAAATTAAAAACTTTCTTTGGATGCTTTACTTCTCAACGGTCAACTTATTTCAATACACTGTCGATTTATTGAAAAATTTGACTAAATTTTATATTTCTAATCAAGGATAATTTCGATTAGAAATGTAAATCACATTGCATAAATGACAGATAATTTGCCAATACTTTATTAAATGGTTCGCGAACCAAGAAAGCATGATAAATTAACCCAGTTATACATTTTAATTAATATTCCAAGATATTAATTAATGCCTTAGTATTCTTTTTCGATTCTGCAGGCGTATTGAATTATAGGATTGCACAAGAACTTTTCATTCCCTCCTTGTAAGTTGCTTAACTCCATCAGAATATAACATGGGGCGCAGGTGTGTTTTAAGGAGCATCCGATTGCTTAAGGGGAGGTAAAAAAGAAATTAGAATATTTTAATGAATGCTCTTTGCTGAACAACGGTCGAATTTGGTTGGTCCGAGGATACTTAATTATTCCGAGAGTACTAAAAGCGATTCTCGAAATGAAGGTAAAGAACTGTTTTAGACTTTGGTGAACTGGGATTGTGGCGGTAACGCTGGTTAGTTTCTGTAGAATGAGCTTGAAGGGTGCAATCGATTCTTTTAAGGACATAACTGTAAAAAGGAATGACAGTTTCAATATGAATTGAAAGAATAATTTTCAGCATTTTCGTGTTTGGGCATGATTCCAACTTGTTAACTATTTCCCGTAGTTGGAATCCTCATAATTAATTGGTATTGCATTAGTTGGCAAGAACGCCATTAGAAGGCGATTCGTTCTTAAAGACAGAGATTCTTATAGCATTTGGATTGTAAATTTCATAAAGAATTCCGAAATTTTAATGGTTTATTGATGCAGGTTTTCTGCAGAAAACTTTCTATTGATACATAATATGTATTACACTCAAGGGAAATTGTAATAAATAGCTGAATGAAATATAAATTTAAACAGTGATTCAAAGTCCAAAAAGTTAGTAAGTTTTAAAAACAAACCAAAATCGCATCGAAAAGCGTGTTCGGATAGCCAGCCACGTGAGAAAGAAATAGGGTAATTCCCATTGCATATCGAAAATAATCTGCAGACAGGGAAAGCGTGGATTACATAAATGCCAAACTTGTTCGCATTAATTTCTGTGAACAATGAAGCGGGCATAAATGTTAGTGTTACGAACTTTTAGTTTTACCGTCAAAAGACCGCTGCAACTTTTGTGATTTCTGACAAATTGAGTTTTCACGCTTTATTGGATGAACGACACTCTGTGTACTCCAGCTAATCGGTGTGCAGTTTCTAATCACACATTCTTTCAAGATTCATATTTTTGTCTTTCCAGCTACTTTTATAATTTCAATGATGGTTATTGTATAATCCGTATTTCATATTTTTTGCTGATTTATTATTTTCAAGAATGGTTTTGATAAGAAAGTATGAGTTTTATCAATTTTTTAACTAAAAATTTTTACATCTATTTACATAATTGACAAGATGAAACATAAGTGAGTTTGTTACACAAAAACTCTGGGCAAAGCAAGGTTAAAATCTTAATTAGCTAAAGCTATCGTCGAATCAGAAGCTCGCTGAAGTGCGCAAAGAAGTACCATTCATCATTTCAGCCTTGCTGTCATCTGAGAAAATAATGACACTTCCGGTGAGAGATGGCGTTCCTCCACTCGGATCTGGGTGCTGGCAGGTTCACTTGATTTATTGTCTTGCACCACTTAACATATCGTCAATATTTATTCTTTGCTCGATTTGATAATATTCTTGCGTTTAACTCGAAGAACAAAACGTTTTATGTTGTAGAAATTCTTTTAATGATGTTATATGAATGCCAGCAAATACATTCGACTTTCGCAGTTTTAGTTTATTAATTGTTGGGTTTAAAAATTTTTGAGAATAATGAATTCATGTTTTGCACTTAAACTATTTATGCTAGTTGTAAATAGGTCTGCCGTGGCATGATATTAAAGCTTCGGCATCAACGGATTTGAAAACAGATTACAATAAAGAACCATTATATGATTAGGTTTGGTACATATTCAAGGTAGTGAGGCGTGCAAGCTTATACAGCGGGCTGCTGATTCGGAAGTCTATCTATTATTCTTAGTCTTGGTCTACCCCACGACGACTCACCTATCCGAAAGGTGAGTAAGACATTGAAGATCGCTGGGAGAGAACCGTTATCTATTTATCTAATCCTGATTTAAAATTTCCATGCCCCCCCCTATCCAAACTAATGTATTAACCTGCAGCAGGTAATAAGTATAAAAATTCGAGCGAGTCTAAATAAAAGGGGCATATGAAGAGGGGATATTTACTCAAAATAGTCAATTGTTTGGGACCAGTGAGCTTTAAACACATATTCACCTTGCAAACATCTGGTCTCTGCATTCATTTGGAATCCAACGCATGTTCTTGAAAGATGGTTAAAAGCCACATGCAGTTTTGTGTCTGATGAAAATGGATAATATTTTTGAAATTTTAGTAGATTTTGAATGAATTGAATGCTTTATCTCCTTATAATTAAAGAGGCAGAAAAATGAATTTCTTAGCAAATAAGAATTACCTATATAAATCAGTTTTTTTATTGATAAGCATTGCAGTTTCCCCGTATTTCAAATCAACAGTCACCCGTTGTATTTGCCCCGAAATTGAAATATCAACAGTCACCTGGAATTAAATCTACCATTCAATTGACCTTGCTAAATCGTGGCGGCTGTTGATTAGTTTATAGAAATTGTAATTCAGAGCTCCATAATTATTTTTATCTTCGATACTCAACTCTTTTTTGTTTAAAACGTCAGTGTTTCAATATTACATAACAAATAGTATTTATATGATTGCAAAAAAAAAAAAAAAATTCATAATTGTTTATAGCAGAAACATTTTTTGAGTTAATAAATTTACAAAATAATTTGGCCCTAATTCATTTAAAGCATTTTTCGAATCGGAGGCTATATCTAATGGTGTAGAAACTATTTCTTATGATTAGAATGAATTCTGTGTATATGGATAGTTAGTATTTAATTTATGATAATACGTTCTAAATATTAAAATTTGATTTCCACTTGTCAAGATCATTAACTTTATTCTTTGGAATCACTATATTTTGTATTAAACTGTTTTAATTAGATGTATTTAAAAAAATGAAAAATATAAATCTTCTTTGAAACGATTACAGAATTTAAAAACCGATAATGGAGCATTATCGTTATTTATCATTTTTATTTTGTTAGACCATCAAGGGAAAAAGTGTTTGGGACAAGTATATAAAAGAATAAAAAGAAATGACGTTTAAAAACAAGTTTTTAAATTAAAAAGTGTTTAGTTGAAAATGAAAGCAACCTGTTTCTTTTAGGTCGATAATTTCCTCTTAAGTGAATGACTTTTTCTGGAAAATGTAAGCAACCAGCCTTAACTGTGGTTAATGAAAGCAATTTGCGACAATTTTTATTAAAGAAGGCGAATCTTTCAAGAGGATCAAAAAAAAAAATGTGTTACCCTAAGAAGAGCGAAGGGGAGAAGATCATTCTTCCAAGCTGAAACTTGGCGTGATAATTATTAAATATTTTTGTCTGCAAAAGTACAAATATATCCGAATTATTTTATTTGAGTCATTTTTATTTTTAAAAAATATATCTTCAGGATAAAGGTCTTGATAAAGTGCAAGAGAGGAAAGGAAGAGTAAATGAAGCTTTAATATATGGGTAAACATTTCTTTAAATACTTAAAAATTATCCTGGACAAAATAAAAGATGAAGAACACTTTATTATTTCTAGTAACAAAGAAATTCTGGATTTTCTTAAAGATAACAACATTAATAAACTTAATACTTTTGATTTCGAAAATTTATACACTAATCTACCTCATGAAAAATTAATAAAAGTCTGCACTTTTGTCTATGACGAATATTTAAATGAAGATATCATTCCTAAAAATAACTGGCTTGAGTTATGTAATTTTAATATTACTGAAAATTACGTTTTTAATGGTATTAACTTTTATAAACAGGTTAAGGGCATTCCAATGGGAAGGGCTTTCTCAAGTGCTTTGGCTAATATTTTTCTACATTACTATGAGAAAAAAATAATTAAATATAATTTGATAAACGGGTGGAGATATATTGATGACCTACTTCTGATTGACTTCGACAATACTAATATTGTAACTAATTGCTATCCAAAAGATTTAATTCTAACAGAAACGAATAAAAATCAACTTGAGGCTACCTTTCTGGATTTAAAAATCGAAATTGATAATGATAAAACAATAGTTGGTATATACGATAAAAGGGACGAATTCAACTTCAAAATAACAAAACTATGTAACTACCATTCCAATCTAAACTCTAAAATTTTCAAAAATCTAATTTTCTCACAAGTTAACAGGATCAAAAAGGTTTGCAATAATAAAAACTCCTATATTGAAGCATCAAACAACCTCATTAATAATTTAATTAAAAATGAATTTCCCAAAAATTACTGTAATGTCAATTTTTTAATTAAACAAGGTATGGTTTGGGATTAATCCTTTGGCTCAAATAAAAAATAGAACTTTCCTTGCATATTATATCACTCAATAGGTGGCGCTGCGAGCTTACAATTTTTACCTAAATTGCCGTTAGCTTTGTTTTTAATGGGCGGGAATCACAATCGATAGCTTGGGATTTTCTGGACTGTTGAAGGTATGTTTTTTGCCTTTTGGTTATTTCTTTTGTGTCTGTTTATGGTATTTTGGTGTTTTTTGTTATTGTATTTTTACTTATTAGTGGTTTTTCTTCTAATTTGTTGTTTTGTATTTTCCTTTCTGTTAAAATGGTATATCTCTTAGGCCTAATTTCAGGGGATTTTCGGGTCACGAAGGAATCATTATTAGACGTAATGTCTGCATTTCCTTAACAGAAAAAATCCCTTTTTTGAATCCCTGCCTGAGGGTGACCCTTGAAAAAGTCTTCAGGCCGGATTCTTCTTTTTTAATCTTTTTTTAATATTTTTTATTTGGTTTATTTGTTTTTCCATTTAACTTGATTTTTATACTTTTGTATCAGTTCATCTGTGTTTTAGAAGTAGCTGCATTTGCGTTCTCTAAATATTATGAAGTTTTTACCTGTTCCATTTTTGGTTTTTGTTTGAATAGATTATAATTTTTGTTGCGATTTTGAAATTGTTTCGCTTTTGTTTTCATTTTAGTTTCGTTTTCAAACTATTTCTTGCTTTAGATTGGTTACTTATATATATATATATAACTGTGTATTATATAAATGAATAATACTTGTTAAAAAGCGGCTGGAGGGCTGGATTTTTTAGTTATTTCGAGTTGAGATAAGTGCCTATAATAAAATGTTTTAAATGGATATCTTATTTGATTTCTCTTTCTCGAATAAGTCTGCAAATTAAAGGTGCGATCAAAGTGCAAAAACATTCTTTCAGATATATTAGACAGGAAGTGGAATTCAATTCATATTCCTGCGATTTTTTTCATCAAACGTGCACTACCGGCTTATTCCGAATCTTGAAGGGACAATCAGCAGGAATGTCTTTCCCATTGCCTTTTCGTACACAAAGACAGCAATTTCATTTCTGCTTAGCAGTACTGCGAATGAAAACGATGTACGGATTTTAGATGTCTTCGTTTTCACTGATTAACTCTGAAATTTCAATGATTTATTACTTGGGAATAAAAAGTAACAAGCATTATGTTTCATCCGTATAAATCTTTACGCTTTTTAACAATTGTATTCTCTCGAATACAAACAGAAAGACAGTCGCCTCTTTGAAGTATTTGGTCCCACATCTAATGTTGATGTACAGTTCCAATGCTGAAATATAAATTCGATCTTCATTCCGCTAATTATTTGCTTGCATGAATAATCATGAGCCCATAGGCATGGACGGACGAACTTTCCCATGCATATATGTTGTCAAAAATGCCGCTTTTTTTCAATTTGGAAGAAAAGGATACAAACGACCATCAGTGATCACAGAAGATTTAGTCAATACCGTGAGGATCGGTGATGCACAATTTCAACTTCCGTATTAGAATTTCCAAATGTGGGTAGAACAACTTTTCCCAAATTTGTTTCTAAAAATTTGCAATTTAGCAAATTGTGCATAAGTGAGTTCCAGGCTGCTTACTTAGAAGCACTAAATGGAAAAAAAAAAAAGGCTTTTGCTCTTTATTTTTTGATTAAGTTTTAGTTTAGTTTGGTTTGTCTACATTAACATCCAGTTTAAAAGCAACATTAGGATTATTTTGGGATGGACCTCGTAAGTTTGAACTGCGGTCAGAAGACGAGGACGACACCTCAGCTGGCACTCCCCTTCTCCGAACTTCTACACCATACCAGCGGGAGGACGTTTGGCCCCGGCGGAAGAATAGCTTACACGGCTATTCTTCAGGGGAAGCATTTCTCGAGCCTGAAACCGTTCAGTTCTGAAACCGAGACCTTACTACCAGGCCACCACGCCGCTTCCCCTTTATTTTTTTAGAATGATGTCATAAGGAAGATGACCAGTTTTTGAAAGCATTGTCACAGGGGACGAGACGTGAGTTTCTCACATGATTCCAGATTCCGAACGTCAGTCAATAGACGCCTGACGGCATTCCCAAAGTCGAGGCTAAGCAGACGATCTCAACACGCAATTGTGACAGCCGTGTTTTGAAGCAGACATGGGATTTTGTTTGTGCAGCAAGGGACGACAATTAATGCAGTCGCTCATGCCCATAAATTATGGATAATGCAAGTTCAGGAAAATAAAGGGTCAGAAGCAAAACAAATGTGACTTATTTGTTAAGCCTATTTATTAAACAAAAGGTAAAGAGCAAAACAGATGCTATATGTTTGATATCATTAATAAAAATTGCGATTTTTTGCTCCCTGGAGCAAATTACAAAAAAAAATAATAATAAATAAATAAAAAATATTAACAACCAACAAAAACCAATATTACATGGTTGGTATGATGGTTAATACATAGTATATCTCCCAGACGATGCAATACAGTCCGTACAACGCCTAGGCATGCTGAGTATCAAATTATCTATCTGATTTTGGGGAATATTACACCACTTATCAAGCAATGCTCTCCGAAGTTCCGATAGACATTTATCAGGTGGTTGACGGGTTGCAACTCATCGGCCAAGAATGTCCCACACACGTTATACTGGATTCAAGTCAGGTGAGAATGCTGGCCAGTCCATACCGGTGATATCCTCCGATCGAAATCATTCGTTTACGATGTTTGCACTGTGAGGACGGGCGTTGTCATCCTTAAACACGAATTCAGCGCCTATAGTGCCCCGAAACAAACGTACATGTTCTTCCAGAATGACGTCCCGATATATTTGGCCTGTCATGGTTTCAATTTGAACATGCAGGTCAGTTCTGGAATCCAGAATAATTCCTCCCTAAATGAGCAATCCTGCACCACCGTAACGGTTTCGTTCAATGATGTTCTCTTAATGTTAGCGGGTACATGGCTCTCTCCATATGAAAGTACAGTGAGAATCAGACTGCAAGCTAAACTTGGACTCGGCGGAAAACATCACACAATCCCACAGTTGCGGTGTCCACAGTGCATGCTTTCTACTCCAGGCTAACCGCAGGCGACAGTGAGTTGCAGTAAGTGGAACACATCTGACAGGCCTACCAACATATAGACCAATCTGCCTTAAGCGTCTGTTCACGATCTGCCTTGAAACTGTCGTACCAGTGGATGACGAGAGCTGACGAGACAGGTCTGATGCTGTGATCCGTCTATTTCTTTTGGCAGTTACTGCCAAATACCTGTCCCCATTCGGCGTTTTAACTCGGAGGCGACCTGCGCTGTGAAGTCTACTCACATTACCATCATCTTGGAATTGCTGCCAAAGCTTGGAGATGACACTCTGGGCGATTCCAAGTTCCTCGGATACTTCCAGCTGGGTACGCCCACATTCCAGACGGCCGATAATTCTACCGCGTAAAAAACATCCAAAATGCGTCCTTTGTGTCATAACTATGCGGTTATTGCACTGAAAGGCTTATAAAGCGCTTGCAAACCATTTTACTTCTTTGCCTGTATTCCTTATACGCACTCTCGTCATTGTGACGTACTGTTGGTGTCATCTGGTGGCTTCCTGCAATTTGCATATGATTCTTGAAGATGCGTCAATCCTTTTACGGGTAACGTATGCATGTTAGAGTTCGATTTCCGCTTCACTCTGAATGATCCTGAAATTATGGACATGAGTGTAGTTTAACAACTCATCTAATGAAACAATATTTTTCTCACGTAACACTTCCTTGCAGCAAATGAATGTTTTTTATTCCTAGTATTGTTTTCGAAATAACTTCATCATTCGAAATGTATTGGCGAAATGTTAATCGAAGATGTCTTTGAATAGTATTGGCTGAATTTCTGCAATGTTTGCAATCCTCCTTTGTTTTTCTAATGGACCTAGGTCAGACTCCTAGAGCAATTATCAGCTCATGCATTCCAATAAGCTCATCTGCTATATGACTCGGATAGCTTATTAACATCATTACAATGCAAATTCCAAATGTATTTCTTTAGAAAGATTGTTACCTTCTTTTACAACTTAGTTTTCGAAGCTACTTTCTGTTATACTTGGAAAAGAATCTGCAAATATTCTTTTTATTTAAGTGATTTGCGTTCATTTTATTTATAGTATATATTAAAATAGAAAACATTCGAATGTGGAGGGAAAAAGCCGAAACCTCTGATTTGCGCAAGTCGGGATAACTTCAATGCTCATTATATTTCAACAATTCTTAGAAAAGTCTAATAAAATATTTTTCTGATATTTTTGATTTATTTCAGACGGTATTTAATGCCAGTTAATAATTTTTGTTCTGCAAAGTATCCCCTATTTTCTTGGTCAAATATTTTTTTGGATTACGATGAATTGCTGTAAAAATATTTAAAAATATTTTGTTTCAATATTTTTTTATAGCTGTAGGAAATTTTAGAAAAAAATATAAACTTGCGAATCAATTGAAAAATCTTTACTATTATCCATAGAAAAATATTAATATAAGGTTGATTCCTTTTTATTTCATTTAGTGACGGTTTTGGCAAATACTCTTCATGACATCATGCGCGCTTTTTAAATAGGTGTCCCCCTTGGAGTGGAATAGCGTTCCACAGTAAAGTATTTTACAATAATTTAATTATAATTTTAATAAATATCTTTAAGCTATATTAAAAGATTTTAAGAGAACAAGCATCAATAAAGGCATTTTAAAACAAGTAAAGAAATAAAAGATCATGATGCAGTCTTCCTCATCCCCTTGTCGCTTCCTGTTTGCTAGTTTTAGAAGCAAATAATAAAATTGTCGAAATGAGGGCGGCCTTGCATAAGCATAGAGGAATTTCAACACCTCTTGCGTTACTAGTGTATAAATATTACTCATTTAATTTTGATCACGGTATTTTAATCCATCAAGTGCTGTGGGTTTTGTTAAAAAAAGAAAAGAAAAATAATGAAAGCCTTATAACGTGGCTTTACATAAGCTGCGAAGTTTCAAAAAAAATCCCACTTAAAATATATTCAAGTTCAGCGTTTTTACAAATACGATTGCATTTTTGAAAATTATCTTTTAAGCAAAAAAATTATTTTACTGTGCTATGAAATATATTGCTTTCATTGCACATACATTCATTTTAAAATACCAGTTAAGGTAGGAAACTACATTAAAAAGTCGGGTTCTTTTTCAAATATTACTTTAATTTGATAGACTTAATGTACGAAAAGTTTTCTTTATAAAACTATAGGTTTTCTCTAAGTAAAAGATTTGTTTTTTGAAATTGCACTCATTTTTATATCAGCATTCATATAGATTTTTAATGCTATTTTGCAACTTAAAAAATCATTTTCTCAAATTCTATTCTTTGTTACAATTTTTTGTCGCAAAACTTGATAAATTAAAATCTAATGGATATTTTGTTTTCAAATTTGGTACAGTAATTTCTCAACATGTTCTGCAGTTCTGAACTCAAGAATGAATAACATATTCATCAAAAAAACACCTCTAGAGCTTTTTCGATGCTTTAGAATGCGAAAGATATTGAAGATATCTAATATATCTAATGAGTGGGTAAAAATATTGCTTATTTTTTAATTCAGGAACTAGGTAATATTTTTCTTATGCCATCTACAAAGGTTTAAGCATATTATTTGACAGAAATCTAAACTAAAATATTTTCGCTTTATACTTCTTTTAGCTAAAAAAAAAAAAAAAAAAAAAAAAGGCCCTTTTTTTTTTTTAATTAAAAAAAAATTTGTCATTTTACCGATTTATTTAAGATCATATAAGATTTTTTCGATCTTTTTTAGTGAAAAATTTCAAAATATAATTATTTTAGATTGCTTTTCAAAAAAAAATACTTTAATGATAATTTGTAATCGGGGGAGGGGATTCATTAAAATTTATAATTCCACAAATTC